>PVHP010027313.1:0-23976 GCA_004024765.1 Zapus hudsonius | reverse complement strand
CCTCCTCCATGGGTCGTCTGGATCAGTCCTTGTGACAGGGGACCATGGATAGACTAGTAATCAGCCAGTTTCTCCTGTCCGTACCTCTGGATAGTCTCAGGTCTTTTAACTCTGACCAGAATGATCCATGAAGCTGTACTCACAACACTGCGAGGCATCTCTTAGGCCAAGATTTCAAGTCCTTCCACATCCTTCCTAATCATTTCCAGAAGCCCAAAGCCACAAAATCAGGATTCTAACAGCAATAGATGACCCCACATCCTGATACCAAAACTGTTGCGGTCAGCTTTCTAGTTGCTGCGCAAAAAGAAGCCAAACAAAAGTGGCTTGTGGAGGAATGGGTTTATTTGTCTTACAGACTCGAGGGGCGACTCCATCCTGGCAGGGAAAACGATGGCATGAGCAGAGGGCTGGACATCACCTCTGCCACAGCACTGCAAACAGCGGCAGGAAGGTGTGCCAAACACTGGCGAGGGGAAGCTGGCTTATAACCCCATAAGCCCACCCCCAACAACACAGCTCCATCGAGGTTGTAAAACCCAAACTGCCATCAGCTGAGGATCGATCTATCAGAACACATTCAATTGTTTGTGGGGGACACCTGGATCAAACCATGACAGTGGTGCACACCTTTAATCCCAGCACTCGGGAGGCAGAGGTAGGAGGATTGCCATGAGTTCAAAACCACCCTGAGACTACATAGTGAATTCCAGGTCAGCAAGACCCTACCTCGAAAAAAAAAAAAAAGGTGTACAGAGTATGAAGAAAATGTAGGACACCTTAAAAAGACCAAGTATTAGGTTTATGGACATACAAGAAGAAGAAGTAATATAGGCCAAAGGCATAGAGAACATCTTCAACACAACTGTAGAAGAAAATTTCCCTAATCTTTCAAAAGAGTCCCATCAAAGTACAAGAGGTGCATATAATGCCAAAAACACAGGACCAGAGAAGAAATTCCCCATGTCACATTATACTCAAAACTCTCAATACTGAAAACAAAGAGAGAGAGAAAGAGAGAGAGAGAGAGAGAATACTAAAGTAACTCCATCAAAATTACCTCTTATTTTTCAATGGAAATTCTAAAAGTCAAAAGTATTTGGAATGGAGTATTTCAAATTCTAAATGACCACAGTTGCCAACCCAAACTTCTATACCCAGCCAAATTATCCTTCATAATAGGAAAAATAAAAACTCCATGATGAAAGCCCACTTTATGATTATATGAGCACTCCAAAAGTATTTGGAATGGAGTATTTCAAATTCTAAATGACCACAGTTGCCAACCCAAACTTCTATACCCAGCCAAATTATCCTTCATAATAGGAAAAATAAAAACTCCATGATGAAAGCCCACTTTATGATTATATGAGCACTCTAAAAGTATTTGGAATGGAGTATTTCAAATTCTAAATGACCACCGTTGCCAACCCAAACTTCTATACCCAGCCAAATTATCCCTCATAATAGGAAAAATAAAAACTCCATGATTATATGAGCACTAAACCAGTCCTTCAGACAATACTGCATAGAACTCTACACACTTAAAGAGATAAACAGACTCAGAATGCAACAGGAGGGAAAAAATAATCAAAACTAGAACAGACATGAGAACATATAAAGATCAAGAAAGCACCAAAGTCCACAAAGCATTTAACTCAACAGGGATTAACTCACAACTCAGAGTTACAACTCTGAAAATCAATGAAAATTCACAACCAAAAGACACAGGCTAAAAAGCTGAATCAGAAAAAAAAATGAACCTATCCATGTGCTGTCTCCAAGAAACCCACTTTACCAAGAAAGGCACCACCTTAGCGTGGAAAGATGGAAAAATATATTGCAAGCAAATGGACATAAGAAGCAAGCAGGTGTGGGTATACTAATGTTAGACAAAATAGACTTTAAACCAAAGGTAATAAAAAAGATAAAGAAGGCCACTTCATACTCATTGAGGGAATAATACAAGAGGATAATCATAAGCCTATATGCACCAAACATAGGTAGTGTACCAAATTTTATAAAGAAAAATCTACTATACAATAAAGCAGAAATTACTCCTATTACAATAATAGTAGACATTCATTCCTCACTGTCATCAATAAACAGATCATCTAAGCAGAAAATAAACAGAGAAATAATGGAGGTAAATAATACAATAGTTCAATTCAACTTAACAGACAACTACAGAACATTCATTCCACCCTAATTTCACAGAATACACATTCTCTCAGCAGCTCATGGAACCTTCTCTAAAATATATAATATGGCATGAAGCATGTCACACAAATTTAGGAAAATCAACATAATTTCCTGCATTTTTCTGACCATAATGGAATAAATCTAGACATTAAAAACAAGAGACACAGCAGACTCCTGGAGACTTAACAACTCACTCTTAAAACAAAGAATGGGTAGTCAAAGAAATCAGAAAGAAAATGAATAAAATTCTAGAGCTGAATAATAATTAATACACAGCACAGTATCCCTTTATGATTATAACACTGGAGAAACCAGGGATGGAAGGGTCTTATCTCAACATAATAAAGACAATTTATAATAGACCTAAGGCCCATAATCATACTAAATGGGGAAAACTTGAAGCATTTCATTAAGTTCTGGAACTAGACAGGGGTGCCCACTCTCACCTCTACTTTTCAACATAGTACTCTAAGTCTTAACTCAGCAATAAGAAGAGAGTAAGAAATAAAAGGGGTACAAATTGGAAAGGAAGTAATCTAACCCTTTTCACAGATAGGATTCTTTACATAGGAGACCCAAGAGATTATACCAAAAAACTCCTAAAACTGCTTTCACAAAATGGTAGGATAGAATACATTACACAAAAAAATCAGTAGTTTATGTATATGCCAATGACAAACATATGGAAAATAAATCAAAGAAACTGTCCTGTTTACCATAGCCACAAAACTTTAAATCTCTTCAATATCTCTAACACAGAAAGTAAAAGACCTATACAATGAATACATAAAAATGCTCACAAAATAATTGGATAATGACATGAGAATATGGAATAATCTCACATGCTCATGGATCAAAATAATATCAATAAAATGGCCATCCTACCAAAAGCATTATAAAGATTCAGTGCAATTCCAATCAACATCCCACAACATTCTTCACAAAGTTAAAAAAAAAGTCTCAAAATTTACATGGAAGCACAAAAGGTCTCTGAAGTCAAAAATGTCCTCAGCAAAAGGACATACCTGATTTCAAGATATGCTATAAAGCCATAATAGTAAAATCAACATGGTATTGGCATAAAGCAGGCATATAGGACAATGGACTAGAATAGAAGATCCAGGCATAAATTGGAATAACTACACCTACCCGATCTTTGATAAAGTGGCTAAAAGTGCTCATTGAAGATCAACAGTATCTTCAATAAGTGTTGCTGGAAAAACTGGATAGCCACAAATAGAAGAATAAATTTGGACCCTAATCTTTCACTCTGAACAAAAATCAAATCTAAATGCATCAAGGACCTCAATTTAAGACCTGAAACTCTAAAATGATTCAAAGAAGATAATAGGGAGAACTCTCCAAGATATAGACTTTCTGAATAAGATCTCAGTAGCCGAGGAAATTAAGAAACCCTAAACTACTGGGACCTCATGAAACTAAAAAGTTGTTGTACAAATAAGCTAGCCATCAGCAGAATCAATAGACAACCCACAGAATGGGAGAAAATCTTTGCCATTTATACATCAGACAGAGGTTTAATATCTAGAACCAACAGAGAACTCAAAAAATCTAAAGCTTAAAAAAAATCAAGCAAACCACTCATGAAAATCGACAGGGAATTGAAGACAGAGTTCTCAAGCGAAGAAATACAAATGACCAATAAACACCTAAAGAGTTGTTCAACATGTTTAGACATCAGGGAAATACAAATTACAATGCCTTGGAGATTCCAGCTCCCTTCAGTCAGAATGGCAATCACTGAACAATCAAATGACAATAAATGCCGACCGGGTGTGCTAAAGAAGAACCCTCAACCCACTGCTGGGGGGAGTGCAAACTTGTACAGCATACTGATTTCTCATTAGGAAATCGGTATGTAGATTCCTCAAAAGGCTGAAAATAGATTTACCTTTTGGCCCTGGAACCTATTCCCTTTGCAATCATACATCTTCACCCCAAATAGGGTGCAGATAGCAGACCAAAGTATATTTACACTAATACCAGCTCGCTGAACCCGTAAGTTTATTGCAGGTCACTTACAGAGCATGGAGAGGGATTATTTATACGAAGGTGAAGCTCCCAAAGCAGCCTCTTTGATGAAGTTTCCTGTGTCAAGATTACTCCTGGAATGCTCAGCCACGGGATGAGAGAGCATGGGGACCCCAGAGCAGCTTTACCACGGAGAAATCTCATCCTACACTGAATGAGAACTTTCCTGCAGCTGCCTCCAGAAGCTCCTATCCAGGAGGATGAAACCCCAGGGCAGCACTTCAGTTAGGCTCAATATATCGGGATAACCCCCATGGATGTGTCTGCCCCCACCCCGCACCTCCCCATCCCCACCTTGGGGTGAGGGCTTACTTACAGTGCATGGCGACTCCAAAGAAACCACCTCAATGGAGCCTCATTGTTCCTTGATCTTTTGCTCTCTGTACACTCTTATCTCCCCCTGAGGTCATGAGACCTCATGCATAATTATATAAAGCTGGTGCTCTCAAGTGGAGGTCTGATTACTCTCCCCACACTTTCTCTTTTTTTGTTTGTTTTTGTTTTTATTTTTAAACATTTTTGTTGGCTTAAAATTATATATATATATATTAACACAACACCATGACTTATCCCAGCTGACTTGATAACACTGGCAGTATTTGTTCAGTGCTTTCAATGCAGAGGAATTTTACCATTAGATCCCGCTCTACTATTTCTAGGCATAAACCCTAAAGACTCTATTATTTGCTACACAGACACTTGCTCAACCATATTCATCACTGCTCTATTCACAAATGCCAGGTGAATGGTTAATGAGGACGTGGCACAATGGAATTCTACTCAGCAGTAAGGAAAAATAAAATAATGAAATTTGCAGGCAAATGGATGGATATGGAAAAAATCATACAAAGTGAGGTCACACAAGCTCCGAAAGACAAATGCAGCGTGTTCTGTCTCATATGTGGTTCCTAATCTGAAACAGCTTGAGGTGATTGTAAACAGCAGTAAGCATCATTTGACATGGAACTAGAAGAAAGCTAAGAAAAAGGGGAAATATGGAGGAAGGGGAAGAAGGGCTATTCACCCAGAAAGTCAAGGGAAAGAAAAGAATACATGGTATATAAGGGTCTTGGAGAGGGGTAGAAGGAAAGGAGTGTGTAGGGGGGAATTAAACAAAACTAATAAAAACATGAATCAGTACCATAGAAACCTTCCTGCTGGATAGCATTCTGTAAGATATAACCCAACCTGGGTAGGGGAGTGGATACCCCAGACAGAAGTACCCTATAGAAGGTAGAGAAAGCTTAATCTTTCAACCATGGGCTCTTGTTAATAAATACCAGGGCTAAAACTGGGTTACCCCCTGTGGTGGGTATATACATAAAAGTCTCTCAAAAACCTATGCTTATCCCCTTTAATCAAAGCTGCTCTTGTTCTTGTTAGAGAATCTGCTTTATTTTACAGATGGCAGGGAATTCTAAGAAGACCCAGGACCATCAATAAGACAATAAAAGATAGCCAACTACCCACCATGGAAGTCACCTCTACCACATCAGTCGGGTCCCAGGAGACATTGCAGAGGAAGCAGTTGCATGAGTTGCCCTCTTACTACTAGCCTGATAACCAGCTCAAGGGAGATGCCAACAAACACAGTGGTCACTCAAAACAGATCAAAGCATATATCCAGAGGCTACAGAGAACAGGACACTAAGTCAGACTTCTAACATGCCCGACAAGGCTCAGGAAACCTTGTGGAAAGGGTGAAAAGATTATAAGAGCCACAGGGTTGGTAGGGATATCTGGATGCAAGGTCCACCCACCCCCCACCCAGAGACTAACTGAGGCCTTCAGGACCCCACAGTAAATACCAACAATCCCACTGAGTGGAAAATTGGTCGAATTTGAAAGCTGTTGATTGTCTCCCCCAGGCCCAGGCTCCTCCATTAAACAAGTGCTCCTTTGTTGGTTCGCTGTTCCCTCCCAGTAGGAGGTGTGGTCAGCCTACTCATGGCCGCAGATTGTGTTTCGTCTATGACATCCTTACTAATTCCTTCTGACTTTTCCTCAACGTCTGAGAGTCTGTCCTGCAAATTAACTCTGGGACTTGTTGATTCAAGGGAGGTTTTTTATCAACTCCATTTCATTTTTGGATTCTTCTATAATTTTGTTTATAGTCTCTAATTCTTTGGTGAGATCCAATTTGCAGTCTATTTTTGTTTTTTCTTGGGATTCCTGAAAATCATTTTTCAGTTTTCTTAAGTCCTTATTAAATTTAATCAATTGATTGTCTAGCTCCTTCCTTAGTTGACTCATCTTCAATTCACTTAAGGTGTTTCTGAATTCATTCATATTTCTCTCCATTAAATTCAGTCTGGAGTCTATGCCTGAGTTGGTATCCTTCATCTCATTCATGTCTTTTTTCAGAATTTCCATATCAGCCATTAACTGCTTCATGTTTGCATTTCAGTTGTGGTCAGGAGTCATATTATTCTCTCTTTGGGATTGTATATGTGCTGCCTCTACTTCCTTTCCACTTTCCTGATCCATAATGGGACTAGGGGCCCTGTATTGGGGAATCCTGTCTTTGATTTCTGCAACAGTCACTTAATCAATGGGACCTGATCAGGCTCAAAAGCTTCTGTACAGACAAAAACACCGTTCTCAAAGTCAATCGACCCCCTTCAAACTGGGAGATGATTTTCTCCAGCTAAAACTCAGACAAAGGCCTAATTTCCAGAACCTACAGAGAACTCAAAAAAATTAATAACAAAAAAGCAAACTGCCCCCTCACAAAATGCGGCACTGATCTCAACAGAGAATTCACAAAGGAGGAAACACAAATGGCCTTTTCTCACCTGTGAAAGTGCTCAACATCCTTAAGCATCAGGGAAATGCAAATCAAAACCACAATGAGATAGTACCTTACCCCTGTCAGAATGGCAATCATAAAGAAAACCAACAACAATCATTGCTGCCGAGGATGTGGGGAAAAAGGAACCCTCATTCACTGCTGATGGGATTGCAAACTTTTTCAACATCTATGGAAAGCAGTGTGGAGACTTCTGAGTAGAATGGACATAATCCTTCCAATGGACCCAGCTATCCCTCTTCTAGGGTCTATCCACAAGATGACACACCTCGAAGCAGAAACATTTGTACAACTATATTTATAGCAGCTCAATTCATAATAGCCAAGAATGGGAATCAGCCCAAATGCCCATCCATGGAAGAATGGACAGAGAAACTGTGGTATATTTACACGGTGGAATTTTACTCAGCTGAAAGGAAAAATGAAATATCGAAATTTAGGAAAAAAATGGTCTGACTTTGAGCAGATCTTACTAAGCAATCACTCAAAAGAACAGAGAATAGAACACCACATATTCTCCCTCATATGTGGTCCTTAACCAGGATAACCATTTTCTTTTCTTTATGCATAGTAGTAGAAAGAATTGAGACGTTATGAATGAGGGGTAAGGGATGGGGGGAGGGGAATGGCTTAAGCATGAAGATAAACCATTTTAGGTTCAAAACTATAAAATCCTTATGAGCATACTGTAACCTTTTGAGAAAGTAGTGATGCCTGGCAAGAGGGGCCATGAGTAGTAGGGGAGAGATTCTAAGCCTGTGAATACTTTGATCAGCCTGGTTCCAACCACTTGTTCCTTCCCTCACTGAGCTGTTGATCAAAGTGACTCATGAGATTCCAACAAGAAGACAGAATTCTGTCAAAGCTCTTGAGTGTCCTCCCCAGGCCTGAGGCAAAACCCTGTTACTGAAGAAACTACAGACTGCATTGATCAGCATCGAGAAACCCTTCAACGTCCGGAATGGTATCCAGGCCCCAGAAGGCAGTTAGTGTAGTGCTGGAAGGCACTGCACAGGCTGCCAGGGGAATCTGATCAACGACAGCTGGAGTAAACAGAGACCAATGACGGGCTTATGGGGTTATAAGCCAGCTGCCCCTTGCCAGTATTTGGCACACCTTCTTGCCGCTGTTTGCAGTGCTGTGGCAGAGGTGATGTGCAGCCCTCTGCTCATGCCATCATTTTCCCTGCCAGGATGGAGTCTTCCCTTGAGTCCGTGAGCCAAATAAACCCATTCCTCCACAAGCCACTCTTGTTTGGGTTCTTCCTGCGCAGCAACTAGGAAGCTGACCATAGCACAAACTTACTCAGAGTTAGAAACTGAGATTCTGCACACCCTGATGGTGAAAATTGCTTCAGAAATGATACACCTTAAATTGAGATGCTCTAAGACATTTATCATTATCCCTATTTCCACTAGATGTTTTTCCCTGAATTTAAAACCAAGTTTTTGTTCTTTAAGCTTCAGCTATCTGCACCCTCCTCAAATGACTTCTTTGGTAATTGGCAGTAGGCTTAATATTATGTGACACAAATTAAACAGATGTAGCTCCTACCTCAATGTCTTATATTCTAAAAATAGGACTCTACACAGCTACATAGTTGAAAAATAAAATACATGGAACATGGAACTGTGTCATAAAATATATTTTGATTTCACTTAATGTAAAATAATTCATGTTAACATGGACATTTTTGTGGGAACCCAAATCCTGGGAGCTTTTATCAGTTATTCTTTTCACTCTTCTCACAGTTTTTCCTTTCTGTTTTAAATTGCTTAAAGTTTTATTTCTGTCCTATGAGGCCATTTACACTTTGTTTATTGAGGTCTAAATTTCATATTAACCCTTGACAATTGGCCTAACACTTGGTTCTATTACACTATGAAGATTATAAATAGAGTTTCATTTTCTGAAACACAAACACTTTAGAAACTAAACTTATTCTATGAACATATCTTCTAAGCAGAAGTTAATATTGCAATATGAAGTTTTACTTTGATTCCTAGTAGAAGTCAGGATGACTTCAAAGGCAGATGTGAGCTGATTGCTGTCATTTCAACATTGAACATGACAACAAGAAGGAAGTCAGATGTGCTTATAAGCACACTCTGAGTTATACACTGTCACTGTCACTCTGGAAAATCGCTTGGAGGCCAAAGTATTTGGGGAAAACAGTAAGAGACAGAAATGAATGTAAGAGGTGGCTTTGGTTTTGTTGTTTTTTTGTGTTGTGTTTTGAGGCAGGGTCTCACTCTAGTTGAGACTGACTTGGAATTCTCTCCATGCTAGCCTCAAATTCATAGTGATCGTTCTACCTCACTACTGAAGGGGCACACCACTTTAGACCTAGGCAGAAGCTTCCAGTTTAAAGAGGACATATTTTCCATATTCTCTGCCCTTTGCCTTTCCCCAAAACTAAAGTTTTTTTAAACTTGTCTCTTAAAAATTGATTTTATTTATTTATTCATTTGTGTGTGTGTATGTGTGTGTGTGTGTATGAGCATCCCAGGGCCTCTTTCCACTGCAAATGAATGGCAGACACTTGTGTCACTATTTGCATCCTGCTTATGTGGATTATATTGTGGTCTTGAACCTGGGCTGGCTGGCTTTGTTCTCAGGCACCTTTTTTGACTGCTGAGCAATCTTTCCAGTCCTCCTTCATCATATCTTCTTCTCCATCACCAGCATTTTAGACTCCTAACTTGAATGTTATGCATAATCTATTCTACTCTGAGAACACTTTTCTTAAGGTAATGATTAGGGAGCAGGGTATGCACTTTCTAACCTGCCCCATCCAGGACAATTTGCATGAAAGTTATGGTGGTTACATTTACCTTCTCCTTGCTGGGACAAACACCTAACCAAAAGCAGCTGATGAGAGAAAAGAATTTATTTTGTCTTATAGTCTCAAGGGGAAGCCTCATGATGGCCAGGGAAAGCATGGCACAAATAGAATCTGGACATCACGTCAGCTGCAGTAGGTGGAAAACAGCAGCAGGAGAGTGAACTAAGATCTGGCAAGAGGGAGTTGGTTATAGCATCCCTAATCCAGCTCCCCCTACCCCAACAACCTCCTCCAGCAAGGCTGCATCTCCCAAATTCCCATCAGTGGGAACCAAGTCTTCAAAACACATGAATTTACGGGCATCATCTAATTCCAACCACCACAGCGGTTATTTTTTTTTTTTAATTTTCAAGTTGATGAACAATAGGAAGGGTTTTCTACCATTTATGCTTTTAAAAAGGAATGCATATGAATCTTTACTTTTATTTAGATGGAATAATATTTAAACCCCATCAAAATCCTATATATGATTACAGTAAAGACAGTGAAATGAGACTGTTCCTTAAGAAGCCCATATCCCCACTTATGTGTGTCTTATTTTCTGCCACATTCATGCTCTAGAGCAGAGCATATCTTTCTGAGTGTTTCTCTTTCACTTAACCTTTGTGCTTAAAACCAATATTAAAATGTTTTTAATATTTAATTTTTATTTAACATTTAGTATTTAATATTTAATTAAAATATCTTTAATAGAACCTCAATATGCTTCAATATGATCTAGTCCTGAAATTCTTTTCTGTGCCATAGCCATAAATCCAGGGTGTGCCTGAGTTTAGGTCCCTAAAGATTAAGAGGATTCAGGATATTAAGAGTGACAATGGAGCTTTGTCTCTGTCCCCCTCACTATTAACACTGTTCTATGTTAGCTGGACCAGTTCACTTAAACTCTATGAAGTTTAGCTTTTTGTCAATAGATTGGGGATAAGAATATCTGGTCTAGATAGTGTGTTGTGCAACAGAACACAATGTTTCTCAAAATTAAGTAAGTACTAATGTGTGCACAGCCCTCTTTAAAAACTTTCTTTAACCTGATGTTCTCCGTGCCTCTCAGCAGGGTCCCACACTATCAATTGCTCTAACTTCATAATAAGTGTTAAAGGCAGTATGTATGTAAGTTCCCTAGCTTTTTTGGAATTTTTAAACTTTTTATTGACATCCCCCATTAATATACACAATGCACACTACTCATAATCCTCTATCACTATCCTTCTTTGTTCCTTCTCCCCTGTCCTCTCTCTACTGAACTTCTTATTTTTCATATTGCTACATAGAGTTTAGAATTAGTTTTAATGAGAACATAGTATTGAGTTTTACACTTAGAAAGTGTAACATTGCTTGTACATAGGTGTTCTTCCAGTTTTCTCAGTAATGCTTGATTATTTTCAATGTATAGATGTACACTTTCATCATATTAATTCCTAGGTAAATGTCTGAAATGATATTTTGGATATTGTCAATCTATTTTTAATACTAGGAAAAAATACCAGCATAGCCTGAGTGGCTTATAGTTAACACATACTTATCACAGATGTTGAGACACAGCAGTCCAAGATGAAAATGCTGGCAGATTCTGTAAGTGTCCATTTATCATAGATGGTGCCTTCTTACTGTAACTTCACATGGCAGAAAGGGTAAGTGATTTTTCTCAGATCCCTTTTACAAGGCTATTAATTTCAAAATAAAAGACACATCAAAATAAGAAGCAGCTTCTAGTTTAAAGAATATATACTAATGATTTTCACTGTGACATTAAAACTTTTTGGAGTAACTAAATAAAAATATAAGATGCCATCTTTAATATATCAAAGGGGGCCTTAAGATGTCACTGTGAGAACCTCAGACACATTTTTTACTTAAAAAAAACTGTATTATCCAAAATTAGATACATTGTATGAGGAAATACTGTGTTGGTATTCCCATTTCCCTCCTCCCTGTCCCTAATTCACTGGAGATCCTCCTCAGTGGGCACACTGGATCGTTCTATGTGGTAAGGTGCTATGGATAGCATAGGAGGCAGCCAGATTAGCCCCCTTTTGTATGTTGTTGCTAAGGGGGGGCAATGTCTCTGGGTACTCTCTCCCACCATGGCCCTTACAATCTTTCTGCCCCCTCTTCTGCTCAGTTACCTGAGTCATGGTGGGTGAGTTTTAAGTCTGTTTTATTGTCTTGAACTTAAGAGTCTCTGTGCTTCTACTTTAAGTTGTGTTGGAAGTCATTGGTGTCTGTCTCGCTGACTTATTCTGGGTTGACTGATTGGCTGTGGTTATAGTTCAGACACAAAGTTTTTAAAGCATTTTACTTTCTTCTTTGTACCTACTAGTGTGTATTAATTAATGCTACTGTTGTTTGGCTGTAGGTGTTTTCTTAATCATTTCCTGAATGTTTACTTATACATGGTAAGAGAAGGGAGCTACATATACTTAAAAGGATGTATTGACCACTGAATAATTTGGGATCAATAAAAACAGTCACAAATTTAGGTGGAATTCCTTTATCAACACCAGCATCTGTGCAGTGGGAGATTCTCAAGATGATTGGTGGCAGATGCTTTCAGGAAAGTTTACTTTTATAACTTTTTAAGGGTTTAAGGTCTCTATCTAGAGATAAGGCCTTGCTACAGGATGGATATGACTCAGGTTGTTATTAGTGCCAGAACCTGAGAGAAGGTACACTATAGGAACAAAGCCATAAATCAGAATAGTATGTCATCTTGCTGTCCCCCCAGGATGATAGCTTTTCTCTCTCTTGGTACTTAAGGTCACAAGAAACTGCAGGGGTGTGGTTACTTTGTCTCCATAGGGCTAACACCTGTCCTCTTAAAGGAACAGTGTCTATGACCCAACATTACTGTGCAAAGTGTTGTACATTATTTAATTAAGTAAATAAATGAAAAATACAATTGTTAGGTTCTGGGTTTGAGATAGAGTGGAAAGAGACAAACTATTTCATGGACCCAAAATTTTATTTAATGCCAGGAGAAAATAGTGGACTCAGAGGGGAAAGAGAAAGAAGCTTTGGAATACTGTAAGTGGGGGAGGGGGAGTTTTAAGGGTTTTTAGAGAGAGAAGAGGAGGCAAACTGCACTGTGAGGGAAGGGCCTTGCATGGGATGAGACTGAGGGGGAAGGAGACATTCCTTCCTCTTATCCCAGGTATAATGGAGCTTATTTAATTACCACAACAGGAGGTGATTCTAAAATCCCTGAGCCAGTCTGAGAATAGTTTGTGGGAGAAGGATTGAGTGGGAGGGAGAAGAGAGCTCTCTTGAAATCTTACAATTATTAATGGTAATATATGTAGTGAACGAAATGATAAGAACACAGCAATAGAGAATATTGTTAGGACTCCAGACTCCCGACTCAAAAGAAGACTCTGACCAATTCTCCTATGCAACATGCAACGGGTTTTATTAAAAATAACCAGGCATGCCCAGGGCTCAGTGCGTAACCATGCAGGACAGAGGCAAATGAGCCCAGAGCTAAGTTCAGCAGATCCTTTAAGGGAATACAAGCATGCATCACAATTCAGGGAATCTTTACAGGCTTTTCCAGTAACCAGGGCATTTGCACATTCTTTCCATATCTATAGAACCCATGGCCAGGCCATTCTCAGTATCCAGGCCATTCTCAGTATTTACTGTGCTTTTCCACAGATGTAAGATTACAGGGAATCAAAGGCAAGATTATAGGAGCAGGGCGAAGTGGGAGAGGCGCATACCAACATACCATTCTGGATTAGATTTTCTACTTTTATTCTAATTTTAATTTTACTCTAACAATATCACTTAGATTAGTGTTAAGGAAGTCCTGTGGTAGGACTTAAAATAATGACCTTAATATTAAAAGGAATGGAGTGCTCAGTGGGCCTCAACAAAGGAGGTTGATTGACTAACCTAAGTGGAATTAAGGTAGAAAACTTTGGGGGTGCTAACCTCTGAAGGAGACATTTAAGTATTAAAGGTGATTTATAGAAAATAGTGGGGGAGAAAGAATATGTGTATGAATCAATAAGCTTAGGGAATTGTAGCTAAAAGGCAGAAAGAAATGATTGGCAAAGAAATTTTAGTGAAAGGGCAGAATATAGAGATTGTTTGAAAGACAAAGGTTTATGACAAAGAATCAGATATTGTTTGGTTCGTTCAGATTGATTAAACATTTTCTGAATCAATGAAAAATATAATGGTAAGTTCTTTTGTTTTTTATCTTCACATCTGACAATACTGTTGTTGGCAATGCTTTTTAAAAACATCTAATCAAGCTCTGATGTAATATGTTTATGCTCAGTGTGACTCATTTATAGATGAAACATTCTTTTTATTTTCAGGTGCTGATCTAGGAAGTGCTTTACCACTGACTCACACACTCAGCCCTGAAACAATATTTTCAGGGATCATATTTATTAAAAATATTTACTTATGTGAGAGAGAAGAGAAGTGAGATGAGAGAAGGGAGAGGAGAGAAGAGAGAGAATGGAAGAAAGAGGAGAGAAAATGAATGGGCTCACCAGGGCCTCCTGAATTCCAGAAGCATGTTCTAATTCCTGCATCTGGCTCTGTGTGAGTAGTGGGGAATTAAACCTGGGCTATTAGGCTTTGCAAACAAGGACCTTTAAAAACTGAGCCATCTTTCCAGTCCCTCAAGGATCCTATTTGAATGTCATAAGAAAATAAATATCTTCATGTAGAGAATGAAATATGTTCCATGGAATATGATTTTCTTCATGATATATTATAGTAGTGGTCACATTTTCAAGATAAAAATTATTTTCTATGCATATTATTTTCACCTGGAGCACTATTTGGTATAATATGTTTAATCTGTGAAAATTAGAATAATTACACAGGCAATTAAAATGTTGCGACCTCTCAAAAAATCACACCTTGCATTTATAGTCTTTCTCAGACTATAAACATCATTCATTATTAACCCAGTCATGAAACCAAACGCAATTTAAACACTGAAACTGCCCATAGGTCTCATAAAATCAGTTTTTATAATCTGGTTATTTTAGGGACAAATGTAATGACCCTATAAACTCAGTGTGTAAAATTTTCTTGGGTTGCATGTATCAATTGCATAATTTTATCTGGTGTTGAAAAAAGAGACCATATCATAATATCTGGAATCCTGTACATCATAAATATGAGGATGCAAGATTTCACTTAAGAGGATTTTACTCTCTCAATGGGCCTAATATATTTCCTCCCTCAATGTAGCTAATATTCTTACAACTGCAACTCAGTGCTATGGAATATCCACTGGTGATGTTTACAGTTGCACTTGGGATAATCTAGCAGTCATTAGTATGAGTAAGTAGTCACAATGCTGATGAAGCACTTCACAGTGAAAAAACACTGAGGCAGTCACAGGAGGTGATCACACTTTTTCAAGATATTTGGTGACTTTGAACCTTTCAGGGGACCACAGTACTT
The DNA here is from genome assembly GCA_004024765.1 of Zapus hudsonius. Lineage (NCBI taxonomy): Eukaryota > Metazoa > Chordata > Mammalia > Rodentia > Dipodidae > Zapus > Zapus hudsonius. The sequence goes on along the minus strand of PVHP010027313.1, from coordinate 8,638 downwards.
TCTGATTCCAGATAAGATTAAAGCCAAAGCTAATTAGAACACAAAGTGATGATGATAAGGATAAACATATGGTTTAGGAGACTCTTTTTTCCCTTTGTAAGTCAGAAGATTACTTCAATTAAATTTTGCAAAGCCACATCTTCAACCAGATCATTCTTAGTTGAAATGGAGACAAAGCTTAAAAAAAAAAGTAATGTGACCTAAAAATTGGATATGGTTTCTATGAATATTTAGTAGCTCCTATTTTGCCTATCATATAGGGCCCAAACGAAACCTATGAGAAAGTGACAAGATAAATAAAAGACCTATCACCACAGCAAGTTAGATAACCCAGGAAAGGTGAATGGAGATAGACACTCAATGATACCCAATACAATCCAAAGCAGAAGTACAGAGACGCTTAAGATATCAACAATAAAGCAGACTTAAAACTCACCCACCATGACTCAGGGAACTGTGTGGAAGAGGGGGTGGAAAGACAGTAAGAGCCATGGTGGGGGAGAATATCCAAAGTCATCGCCCCCTCCAGAAACAATACACAAAGAAAAATAATCTGGCTACCTGTTATATAATTCATAATCCCCTACCCCATGGACTGATGCAGTATGCCCACCACGGAGGGCCCCCAGTGGGTTGGAGACAGAGAGGGGAATGGGGGCACCACCTCAAGATTTGCTCATACTATGTATCGAATTATTGACAATAAAGATGTTTTTTAAAAGTTTACAATTACCCCATCTATTTCCTTTCCTATTTGAGTGAACCCATTTTCTCAGAAAGGGAGAGAAAATTAGAAATGAAGGCGGTGTGTAACTCATACTTTGTCAAATTTACTATAGAAGTCTGTCAATGGAGTCTTCTTGATTTCTGAAGCGAGGCTTCAAACAGAACCATACTCATAAGATAATTTATCATTCTTAAGGAGGTGACTCTTTTAAAGACGGTTGGATGACATATCCTTTGTCATTTATTCTAGAATGAAGTGGAAATACTTGATGCATTGCTCAATTTGACTTTGTATAGCTAGGTTGCTGCTGTGTTTTGAATGTAAAATGTCTTCCACAGGTTCATGTGTTTGAACACTTGGTCCCCAGAAGGTGGCACTGTTGTGGAACCTTTAGGATATGCATTGCTGGAGGCAGGGGGTCACTGGCCTTGAAGTTTGAGAGCCACACCCCCACTTCCTTGAACTCTGCTTCCTGACTATGGACGCTTTTATGCCTTCCTCCCATTATCAAACATATCCCTTTCTCTTCCCCCACCCCCAGGAAAATGTAAGCCAAAATAACCCCTTTCCTTCCCTCTATTGCTTTTTGTCAGATATTTGCTCCTAGCAATGATAAAGTAACTGATACTGGCCCATTCTGCTTTCTCAAGAAAACTGCCTGGCTTCCTTACCTCATGGATTAAAATACTTTTAGAATGTTCTTCAAATTCTTCGCTTCATCCATTTTAGGATTTTAAAATGTTGAACTTGTTCTTATGTTATGCTTACTAGTCTTGAACTCATTTGATTAAAATGCAAATGTCATTTTTAAGCGTAATTTTAGAAGCTACTGGTAAGTCAGTGCAATCAAACAGTAGGGGATGGGAGAGATGAGACAGCAGTGATTCTTCCTGCTGGGTGTTTTAGCCAAGGTAGCTTTTTTCTTGATAAAAGAAAGGATCTTATTATCCAAGCCCCTGTAATGTGATGTCACTTGTGGGGAAATACAGGAGACATTTATAGGGTAAAATACTTGTATACAATGTCACCAATTCTTCCAGACAAAACAATGTCTGGAAAGCATTTTCTTTCTCAGTAAAACCCATGGAAATTACTACTTCACTTCTCATATTGGCAGCACATATGAGACTAGAAGGAATGCATGATTCTTCAGAGTTATGGGCAAAAGAGAGTTCTATCTACATATTATGCATCATTCAAAATTTATTTTATTATTTTATTTTTGGCATATGTGTTCATATGTGTGAGAATTGGTGCATGTGTGACACAGCATACTTGTGGAGGTCAGAGAACAACTTAATGTGTCAGATCTTAACTTCCACCTTGTTTAAGGCAGGGTCTCTCATTGTTCACTGCTTTATTCACCAGGCTAGCTGGCCTGTGAGCTTCTGGAAGATTCTTCTGTCTCTGCCTCACTTTTCACTATAGGTGTGCTGAGATTACAGATGCCCACTATAGCATCTAGCTTTATGTGGATTGGGGGTCTCCAAACTTAGATTCTCACACTTGTGAAAGAAGTGCTTTATTCACTGAGCCATCTCCTCAGTCCCTCAAAATTTAATTTTTAGAAACCCTTAATTCCATCTTTCTCCCTGATGAAGGTAGATGTAGTCTCAATATTCCATACAGTATAACTAAAATTTCATAAAATCAAATAACAAAAGTGACATGTAGCAGAGGAATGTAGGTTTTGCTGCAGTATTTTATATACAGGCATGTGGAGAGGACCTGTGTAACTATTTTTCTGTGTAATTATTCTCCTTTTTACAGTTTACAGTTTTCCATACTCATTCTTCTTTTGGCCCAATATTTCCTTATCATTGTTAACTATAATAGAGAAATGATAAAAAGTTCAGTGCTATGGGAGAGGAGTATGCTTGATTTATGGATATAAATGAAGGGAGATAAAATGGAGAAGTAGGCTGGAGGCAGAATTGGAAAGAGTCCCATGTGGCTTGCTATGAATATTGTCTCCTGTATGTGTGAAGTTTATATAGCTATTTAACAGACAGAAGTCATTTTGGTTTGGAGTGAGGAGCGATAAGGGGCATGTTGGTGTACTCATGATTAGATATGATCTAATTTCCAGTTAAGATAATTTCTTTTCCACTTGATAGTTAAAGCTGCTTAGAAGCTTTGTGAATTAAATTATCTTTGGTCGCCAAATACTATGACATTTTTTATATAGTTTAATTTTTTTCATGATAAAATGGGATGTTGGGGGTAGTTTATAGCTGTATAGGAAGCATCTTTGTGGTGGGTTGAATGTAAAATGATTCCCATAGGCTGATGTATTTGAGAACTTGGTCCATAGTTGTTGGCACTGTTTGTGATGGTAGTGAACATTTAGGAGGTGCAGCCTTAGTGAAGGAAGTGTGTCGCTGGAGGAGGACCATGAGATTTTATAGTCCAACCACACTTGCTGTCTCTCCCCCCCCCCCCTTCTTCCTTTCTGACTCTGGTGAATGTGACATGACCTGACATGCCTTCCCTACCATAATGGACTTTAACCTGAAAGTGTAAACTGAAATAATCCTACCCTCCCTTAAACTGATTTTTTTCATATATTTTGTCTAAGAAGGTACTTAATGCAGAAAATTCGTACCCAGAGGTGAGTTCATTGCTGAAATAATTCTGGCCATGTGGATTTTAGTCTTTTGGAACTGGTTTCAAAAGAAATGTGGAAGGATTTGGAACTTTGAACTAGGGAATCCTTACAATACTGTAAGCAGAAATTAATGGGATATGCTGGTGGAAGTTTGGAAAATCAGAAGGATCAGAACTGCAGACAATGATGGATTGGTTCATGAGGTTTCAGAGAGGAAAACAGTCTTTATTGGTAACTGGGTTAAAGGCAGTTCATGTGATACTCTGGTAAATACCCATTCCCTGAGTATTTCAGCAAAATTGAATTTAACAATAATAGGCTAATGTTTTTGGCAGAGGAAATTTCAAGGCAGAAAAGAATTGAATGTGTGGTGTGGTTTCCCTTAGCTGCTCTGATTCATATGTACAATGAGAGAGAGAGAGAGCAAAATGTATAGCAGTAAGGTATGAAAATTGTGAAGTTTGTCATGGAAGAAAATGTGAACAAAAAAAAAAGTATCAGACAGAGATTGCAGCCACTTTGGTTGTAAATATTAAGGAGATAACCACCATTAAAGGGGATTCTACTGCTCTGAAATTAAAGATGCTCCAGGACTAGGCTCAACTCAGTTAAAGGTCAATATAATAAGAAGGCAAACTCTGTTGAAAGGAAAAGGCTTGAAGGTGGAATGCAGGGGCCCCATGCTCAACAAGGTCAGCATGGAGAAGCTGTTATAACTATATTCCATAGATGCTAGCCTTCACCCAAACTGATAGAAAAACTTAGCAGCATTGCTCATATGATACTGGTTTTCGGGTCATGTAAAATGCAAGATGGAGACAGTCATGGAGTATTTCAACACAATTCCAGACAGCAGCTGAAGCTAAGCAATATGAGGCAAGGTTTGATTCCCTGAATGGAGGCCCTGAGAGGCATAAAGTTGTGTAGCTAAACCCTAAATTGTAATAGAGACCCCAGGATGTTTGAGATGCCAGAACCATGGTTTGTCCACCAAGAAAAACTGTGGGTTTGAGGTGGATAATGTCCAATGGAGAGACTAAAGGCAGCATCCATTGAGGAGCACAGCTACCTATGTGTTTTGGAACCCAGATAACTTCATTTTGAGTCACAGTTACCAGGTATGAAGCTGCAGGATTCGATGTTTGTCCTGCTGGATTTCATTCTTGTTTTGGTCCAATCTTTCCTTATTCTTCTCCCTTTCTTCCCTTTAGGAATTGAAATATGTATTCTGTGACATTTGATGTTGGAAGTATGTAACTTGAGTTTTGATATTTTAGGGCTTCCAATTAAGAGACTACCATGAATCTCAGAAAAAAAAAAAAACTTTGAACTTTTGAACAGTATTTGAAATAACAAAGGCTATGGAGGTTTCAAATTGGACCAAATGAATTTGGTATTGTAAGATGGCCAGGGAACTTAAGAGCATCAGAGATGGGATATGGTAGTTTGAATGTAAAATGTCCCTCATAGACTAATGTGTTAGAATACTTAATCCACAGCTGGAGGAAATATACAGGAAGGTTGGGTAAACATTTGGAGGTGCAGCATTGCTGGAGGAAGTGTTTTACTGGGGGCAGGCATTGAGGTCTTACAGCCAAGTTCCATGTGCTATTCTCTTTATTTCTGGTTTACCAGTGTGATGATGTGATGCTAGCTTCTCACTCTGGTTTGCCATGCCTTCTTTGCCATGATGGACTCTATTCTCTGGAATTGTAAGGTGAATCAACTCCCTTTCCTTCTATAAGTTGCTTTTGATCAAGTAGCTGTCTACTATAATGAAAAAGTAACTGATATATCCCCCCTTGAAAAAACCCAGTACATGTCAAAATAACTCAGGTGCAACTACTACAGATGCCTTCCAGAACCACTGAAGAACATGAGTGATTCCTTTCAACATGTCTTAGTTAAGAAAAACAGCAGATAATCAGGAAGACAACTTTATAACTGGACTATAAATTTAAGCTTTCAACTCAGAGAACTCCATATACCATCACTGCATTTCTAGGGTTAGCTCATGTGTGATATTTCTGCTTTCTTCCTACTATGTGAGATATCTAACAAGTTTTCATTATATAGCCACTTCCATGTATAGGTCACTTTCTTTCTTTCATCTAAAAATATTTTATGTACATATGTAAGAGAGAGAGAAAGTGAGAGAGAAAAAAGAATGAATATGGGCACACCAGGGCCTCTTGCTGCTAAAAATGAACTCCAGACACATGTGAAACTTTGTGTATCTGGCCTTACTTGGGTACTATGATTTCAAACTTGGACCACCAGGCTTTGAAAGAAAGCACCTTTAACTACCAAGTCTTCTCTCCAGCCCTCCTTTAATTTTTTTAATTAATTTTTTCAGGTTAGCATGGAAAGTAATAGGTTTCATTATATCATTTTCATAATATATTTATTATTTTGAGAACTGTCTATTCAGTTCATTAGCCCAATTACTGATTGGATATTTTTGTATTTAACTTTTGCAGTTCTTTATATATCCTAGATATAAATCCCATATCTGATGTGTAGTTGGCAAAGATGTTTTTTTTTCTTTATTGTCCATAATGAGTTACATTGTTTAGTGGGCCAACCATGAGTTGCTATCCCCAATTCCCTGTCCCCCCCCTTCCCCATCCCCAGTCAGCTGGATATCCTCCTCCGTGGGCCGTCTGTATCTGTCTTTGTGGTAGGGGACCATGGATAGCCCAGTCTTCAGCCGGGTTCTCATGACCCGAGTGTGTTGTTACTGAGGGGTGCCATGCCTCTGGATATTCTCCCCACCACGGCTCTCACAATCTTTCCGCCCCCTCTTCCGCTCAGTTCCCTGAGTTGTGGTGGGTGAGTATTGAGGCTGCTATGGTGTTGTGAGCTTAGGAGTTTTTGTGTCAGATTCGTTGGTTTCTGTCACACTGGCTTATCTTTTGTTGATTGGATGGCTATGGCTGTGGGTCCCTTGTACATCCAATCATTCTCTGTGGGGTTCCATATGGATCCTCCCCTGTATGACTGTGGTAGCTCATCTCATGCCAGGATCTCAGCTTTCTGCCTGCAGTCGGTTGGTAGGGTTATATGGGCCACAGCTCCCTCGCTGTATCCTTTTCGATGAGAGTCCTGGTGAGGCTGCTACTAGTCTGCCATGATGCTCCGCCCCTTCGGGAAAGATGTTTTTTTCCACATTCTGTATGTTGTCTCTTTTCCTTTGCTATTCAGTAGTTTACTTTTTAATTTCATCCAAAACCACTTGTCAATTCTTGGGCTTATTGGCTTATTGTCTGTGCTATGAAAGTCCTTTTCAGAAAATCCTTGCCTATAAGTATATTGTAAAGTATTTTAACTATGTTTCTGCTTAACAGTTTAAAAGTTTTAAGTCTTACACAAATATATTTTGAATTGATTGCTGGGTGAGAGTTATGGATGTAATTTCATTCTAATACATACAGAAATCCACATTTTCTAGTAACATTTGTTAAATGAGAATGCCTTTCCTCCAATGTTTGCTTTTGACACATTTGCAAAACTTAAGGTGGCTATAGCTGTGTGAATTTATTTTTGCCTCATCTATTGTATTCCATTGGGTTGCATGTTTGTTTTTGTGCCGTACTTAATAAAAAGTTTGAAATCTAATTCCAGCATTGCTCTTTCTGCTAAGGATTGCCTTGGATCTTTAGGGTCTTTTACGCTTTTATATAAATTTTGTGATTGTTTTACCCTAATTTATTTAAGAATGTCATTGGGATGTTAATGATAATTTCACTGATTCTTTAGATCACTTTTTTTAATATACTAAGTTTTCCAATATTAATTTTGCACATTCATGAGCATGGTAAGCCTTTCTATCTTATCTATTCCTTAGTGTCCAAGTGCAGCTCTGATAGATATTTTCTGTCTTCAAGAGCAACACTGTAATTAATTATTTAAAAATTAAAATCCTGGGTTGGAGAGATTGCTCAGTGGTTAAGGTGCTAGCCTGCAAAACCTAATGACCCAAGTTTTATTCCCAGTGCCTGTGTAAAGACAGATGCCCAAAGTGCATCTGGAGTTTGCATTGGCTGGAGGCTCTGGCATGCCCATTGTCTCTCTGTCTCTCTCTGCCTCCAAATAAATACATAAAAATATTTAACAAATTAATATCCTGAGCCTCTGGTGTAAAGGTAAGCTTGAACACAAGTATCTCAGTAGATGTGTGTCCTGCTCTTATTTCCATGTGTTCTGTTATTATGCCTTGCCTATCATCTTAAAGGCACAGCTGGTTAAGGAGACACCCTCTCTTCCTAAGGACTTCACAGTTCTGTTCATACACTATTGTAGAAATAGCAGTCATCCATTGTGCTTGTAATTGCAGCAAGTATCTTGAGTATATTTATATTTATGCCACTCATGTCCTCACTTGGAGAACCAATTCTACTCTTATTTAGTTTCATTGTGTATGTATGAACAAACCTAAGTAGTCATGTGTAACCCTCTATTTTCTATATTGCCTGGAAGCTAGGCTTGAGCTTCTCATTAATTCTTTCCAGAGAACAAGAGTTCTAAATAACATGTTACTCTTAGCCAAAGTAATTAAGAGTCTGCCTGTGGAGATTTCCAAGAATGGTGAATTAGAGACACCAAACATTTCTGCATGTTTCTGAGTCTGAAACAAAGTATCAGGTGCATGGCTGCAGGCTGAGGTGGGCATCATGGAAAGGCACAGGAGTACAACTGTAAACAGTGGGCATAGAGGAAAAATAGAGAATTATTGATTTTATTTATTGATGTCCTACAGAATAGTGTTTTATTAATTTTATATTTAACATAATATATAAATTATTTTCCTAAGCAACTGAAAAGGTCCAGTTCAATTGACCCTACATATTAAATAAAACATGGTCCCTTCCAACCCAAATCACCATAAGAGAATATATACTTATTTTACTTAAATGAATTGTAATTCACAAAGGACATTTGTCTAGAAATGGTTTTTTTCCACGTTTTCAAGACTGGCCATCTGTATACGATAGACTTAGAAGAGCCTATGTAATTGCCTACAATCTATCTATCATAAAATTTCATTTGATGACTTTGTATTAGTTACTTTTCTTATTGCTCTGACAAAATAGCTATCAAAAGAAACTTAAGGAAGGAAATGTTTCTTTTGGCTGACAGTTTGAAGACACAGCTCACCAAGGGAGAAAGGGCCATGTGGCTGGAGCATGAAGAAGCTGGTCACATTGAATATACAGTCAGGAAGCAGAGAGAGAGGGAGAGAGAGAGAGAGAGAGAGAGAGAGAGAGAGGGAGAGAGAGAGAGAGAGAGAGAGAGAGAGAGAG
>PVHP010027312.1:0-24008 GCA_004024765.1 Zapus hudsonius | reverse complement strand
AATCTTTCCCTTGCTCAAGAGACATCTGAAGTCTTCCATGGCCTCTGGGATTCAGGCTTAGTCTCATACTCAAGGTCGCTAGCGTCAGGCCTTCACTGGCTGTTCCAACCACTTTCCTTCTCTCCCCGCTTCCTTACCCACCGTCTTCCCTCCAGGTGGCACTGGCATCAATGGCTACAGCCATGAACTCTCTTGATTAAAGTGCCCCTAACCCCTGCTCTCAGCGTGTTGTCTATTTAAACTAGGTCCTATTCTTCCAGATGGGATGAATGTAACCTCACAAAGGCCTGCCTGCTCTCCCTGGTGGTCTGTGTCTCTCTGCTTATCCCCCTCCCTAAAGGTCCCTTTGTTCCTCTCCCATGGAGGAGGGTTTTACAGGGTAGAGTCAGGGTGTGGGAGAACCTTAGGGATAATACAGTGATCTGCGGCGGAAATGAGGAGCCTTTGTTACCCTTGGGCCTCCAGAAACAAAGGGAGGGAAATGCCAGCAAAACCTAGAAGGCTGGTTTCTAGTGAATCAGAGAGAATGCGTTTTGATCATGTGTTTGGTCACCTGGTCCTCAGCTGGTAAGATGCTGTTTTGGGAGATTGTGGGCCTGGCTGGTAGAGGTGGGGCATTGAGCCCTGTTTCCAAGCCTGTGCTCTGCATCCCCACCCATCATGATGTGAAGAGCACGCCATAGACTCTCACCACCAGAGAGAAGGGAGTCAGAAGCCGTTGTCATTGGCTGAGACCACTTGTAAGGCAGAGAGGGCCAGGAAGCCCAGGGAAGATGGGAGAATGGTGGAGGGTAGAAAGAAATCTGGAGGGGGAGAGGGTTATTTCTCAGAGCTTAGGTTTCAGATGGGTAAACTGAGGACTCTCAGTGTAGAAGAATACTTAGCCACATGCTGACAACTTCATTTCCCAGGTAGCAAGATGGAAGATGAGAGCAGAGTTATGCCGATCTGAGACCACACAATAATGCATATCAGAGAGGCCAGAGTCTGCAGGCCTCCCTGGGCTCGGCTCATGAGCCAAAGAAAGACTCCCTAGAGAGGTTACACAACAGGAACCCAAGCTTAGCTCTTCCGGCCCATGCTGGTCATGTTTGGGAACTGGCGAGATGCCTAATGGATCCTTGCTCTTGTGGACAGTGTTTCATGGAAGAGGTCCATCGTGATGGACACACCAGGGGCAAGGGTTTCTTGTCTGGGAGTGAACCAACGTCATAACAACAAGGTGACTACTTTTCAAACCTGTATCTCACCTGTTCCCTGAACAATTATCTGAATCCCTTAGAGAACAGTGTGTGTGTGTGTGTGTGTGTGTGTGTGTGTGTGTGTGTGTGTGTCTGGGTGTGTCTGGGTATGTGTATAGAGGTGTGTTTGTGTGTATTTGAGTGTCAGAGTATATGTAATGCATTTCTGTGTGTCTGTGGATATATGTGTGTTTGTTGATGTGTGTATTGTATGTGTCTTGTGTATTTCAAGGGGACAAACCTCCAGTGGATTCTGACAGTATTGTTTCAGTAGATCCTACAGCACAGGGCACCCCGAGCATCACTGGCCTCCGTCATGGGACGTGCCATGGTGAGTGGGGAGAGGAGATCTTGCCCACCCACACAGATCTCGCTTTGCTTTACCTCTTGAATCCCATCTTTCTTCTTTTTTTTTTTTTTGGGAAATTATGACAGCTAATTTTTAGTTTTACAATTTTCAAATATTCGGATTATTACCGTGGGTAATTTATTACCCTTCATATCTCCTAGCATGCCTGCAAAAGAGCCAGAACAGGGGCCACTGTATCCAACTGTCCAGTGATGGGAGGGACCCAGAGCTCCAGCCCACAGTCCAGGGCAGAAAGCGATGGAGCTGGACAGAGCAGTGAACTGGGCTTTGAAGACCCTGACCTTCGGGTTATCCATATCTGGTCTCTTTCTCTCTCCATGAACACTCTCTCTAAATGTTTTCTTGTTTTGTTTCCTTTCCTCAGATCGATTTCTCTCCTTTGTCCTCTCTGCCTCCCCATCTCGTCTTCTCTGTCTTTCCTGCTCTCCTTTTCCTTCTTCCTGATTTTTTTTCAAAGAGCCTATTTCTCTGTTTTGTTATTCCTCAAGCATTGTTCCAGGGGCTGTGTTTCCTCCTCATCCCCCGCCTCCTCTTTGATGGAGTCTCGATGCTATGTCACCCAAGTTGGTCTTGAACTTGTGGTCCTTCTGCCGTGTTCTCTGGAGTCCTGGGAGCACAGATGTGTGCCCCCACCCCTGGCCTTCTCCCTTGCTTCCTGATATCCAGAGTGACTGCAAGTAGGCAGAATTGTCAGGCTAGCCCCTGCTTCCCAGGGAAGAGACAGGAGCCTGGGTGACTTTGTGTCTTTTCAGCACCAAAAGTCATTGAGCAACGTTTCCTTGAACCAATTAGATTCTGACATCTGCTTACTGTTTAATTATCTTGTGACTGAGGAAATGGAAAAGTTGACAGATAGTTGAGCCCAACAAGACTCAGGTTTCTCCCCTCCCCCTCTGTGAACATGTTTAGAGAGAAACTGCAGGCTGCCAACATCTCCCAGTCTCTCCGGGACACTGGCAAAAATTACAGACAAATATTTATATTCCATGAACTCAAGATGGTTTTCATTTTTTTCTTCATGTTTAACCAATTTCAAATGAACGACAATGGCCCTTAATGTGGTTACAAAAATTTGCCATTAATTGTCACTTGCAATTGGATCCAGCTGGTCTATCTGCCTGCACTGTACTCTGGTCCTTAATGGTCTGCCTTCTCAAACCATGGGCTGCTTCCCCTGGCTGGCCACACAGCAGCTAAGTGGGGGTGTGGCTCGACATTCCATGTAGACCAAGATGCAATTCAGAGTATTATTTCTCTCTTGAAGCTCTTTGTACATAGCACTTAAGGCCTGGGAGCTGGGTGAAAGCCACAGGACTGAGGAAGGCTTGCCACACCATCCTTTCTTAGTGCAAAAATATTGTCTCCAGCTCCAAGCAGGGGACAGGCTGGGTGGACAAGGGGAACACAGGAGTGTGGCTCAGGATTTCAGAGCTATTTTGGTTAGCTATGACTCGACCATTGTGTAATGAACTCACAGCAGCTGTGGCGACCTGAACAAGACTAGCCCATTAGCATCCCATCATGGATGAGGAAGGACTCAAATCCCAGCCTTCCTTGAGCTAATCCACAGTTAGTAGTTGATGGGGGAGGGAGGCATTTTGTTTCATGGTATTGCCCTTGGTAAATTGCCCGTGATCTGGTATATAACCTCCCCTACCAATGCTCATGCAAAAAAAAAAATCTATCATCTGTCCATCTGTCTGTCTGTCTGTCTGTCTGTCTGTCTGTCTGTCTGTCTGTCTATCTGTATCAAAGTAGAATGGGAATTATTTGTGAAAAAGGGGTTCAATGGAAGTGTGATTAGGATAAGAGAAGGGAAGGGGGATGAATAAGACCAAAATACATTATAATATGTGTATATATACACACATACACATTAGACAGTGTATATAATGTATATGGATATCTTTTATGCAGAATGTGTATATACACATTTATGAACTCATCAAAATAATTAATGAATGAATTAATTAAAAAGCCCTGACCTCCTAATGTCTTCCATTTTGCATTTGTGTACGTTAGGGCAATGTCCTCGTGTGTTCTTTGTGGGCATTCCAGTCTTCCCTCTCTGAATCTAAAATCCTGATGTAGACATTGGAATGTGGAGGAGCCTCATGGGGGAGAGGGCAGGTGTTAAGTAGTATAGGGTTCATAGTCCTGTGACCTCCAAAGGATGCTAGGAATTCCTGCATTGCTAGAGGTGAGGGAAACGCAGTTTCTTCCCAGCACTGTGAGGAAGTTTTCTGATTGATTAGCAATGTCTGCACTGAAGGGTGATGACTATACTTGGGTCAAGCATTTACCATTCCAGGATTGGACAATGACGCTCTAGGGTCCTTTTAATATTGTGTGTGTGTGTGTGTGTGTGTGTGTGTGTGTGTGTAGACCAGAGGTTGATGGTCAGGTGTCTTCCTCAATCACTCTCCACCTGGTTTTGTGACACAAGATCTCAGTGTACCTAGAACTCACAGATGCAATTAGATTCAATTCCCAGCCGGCAAGTCCTGGGAGTCCTCCTGTCTATGCCTCCCCGGTGCTGGGAGGCACCTGGCTTCTATGTAGGTGCTGAGGACCTGGACTCAGGTCACCATGCTTCTGTGGCAAACATTTTAATGACTGAGTCATCTCTATAGCCCCTTAATACTATTTTGGTAATAAAGAATAATTGAGAAGTGAATGGAGTTAGACTCCCTCTTAGTTCACTGGAGGTTGAGATCCGGATCTGGCAGGTGTGTGTCTGTGGGGGTGGGGGGTAAGGGCGGTGATTTAGGGCCTCCCACACCTGGATCTCATCCACATGTGGCTTATAGAACAGGGCCTCACACTCTGAATTGCTGACAGGTTTCCAGGTGGGGCTGATACTTCGGGTCTTGTGCCTTTCTTTGAAATAGCAAGGACTTGAAACAGCACTGTTATCTGACCCGGGGTCCCTTCCCTGCAGGCTCAGCGGCCTGCCCAGGGGTCTGTGGGACCCTTTCTGAGGGTGTTCCCATGGGTCATTTCACTTATTCCTCCAGATAGTCCTTGGTGCTGGCAGGACTATTTCCCAAGCCTGCCATGTTTTTCTTCTAAATGTGATTGATGTGTAGGCGAAGTGGGTTTTTGTGCCCAGCCCAAGGTCTATGTAGCTTTCCTCTGTACCCGGGGTTGACTCGTGAAGTGACTCACAGGCCTAACCTCAGAGCTCATGTTACAGATGCCTTTAACCCAATAGGCAGCTCTTGGACCAAGGTCAAAAGATGACTGTGCATTGCTAGAAGTGAGGAACACAGAGTCCTCCCAAGCACGGTGATTGATTAGCAATGTCTGTCCTGGTCGCTGAAAGGGGATGGCTGTACTCAGGCCAAGTTTTTACCACTCCAGGATTGGATGATGACCCTTTAGCGCCCTTTTAATACATTTGTGATTTTTCAAAAACTATTTTTATTTATTCATTTTCAAGCAGAGAGAGAGAGAGAGAGAGAGAGAGAGAGAGAGAGAGAGAGAGAGAGAGAGATTGAGAACCAGGGCCACCACCTGTGGGTCTGGCTTATGTGGGTCCTGGGGAATTGAACCCGGGGCCTTAGGCACTGGAAGCAAGTGCCTTAACCGCTGAGCCATCTCTCCAGCCCAATACATTTGTGATTTATTTATTTATTTGGTTTTTTTGAGGTAGGGTCTTACTCTAGCCCAGGCTGACCTGGAATTCACTCTGTAGTCTCAGGCTGGCCTCGAAGTCATGGTGATCCTCCTACCTCTGCCTCCCGAGTGCTGGGATTAAAGGTGTGCACCACCACGCCCGGCTACATTTGTGATTTAACATGATCTTGGGCCAATGGGAGTCTCTCTCACCCCCATGAAGGTTTCAGAGCCCAACAGATCTAGGTTGGAACCTGGTTACTTTATTTAACCTCCAAGTTACTCAACTTCCCCTGAGTCAAAGTTTCCTCCCCTATACAAAAAGGGGATATCAACATTCTTGCTCTTCAGACACGTTAAGAAGCTGGAAATAAACAATGCAGTTGATACATGGCCCTCCTCATAGACAGGTGTTACATTTTCCCTCTTTGCTTTGGGAAGAACTGTCATGCTTTCCACTCAAATATGTAAGTGTTTTAGCTTCACTTGGTTGCAATGCTGTAACCATCAGAATGACTGGATGTTTAACAGATCCTTTCCTATATACGATCAAGTAGGGAAGCACGTTCTTTCCTGATAGAAAAAATAAAAGATTTTAAACACAGTTCAAAACTTATTCTTTAAAACAAGCCAGTACCAAGAGCCATTCAGACAACCCAGAGGAACCGAGTCAGAAGCGAACTTGAGATGTTGCCACTGCGACTTGGCATTAGCGAAACCATCGATAAGTTTCACAGTTTCTGCCGCCTTGTTTCGGCAGTGAGTGGTGTTAATTCTGTTAAATGTTGTTGTCACAGAATGTTCCTTAAATAGTTTTTAATTGGTTTTAATTTGGAGAAAGAATGTTCTGCTTAAGATACAGGGCAGGAATCGTCAAAAATAAAGCAGATAGTATTCTTCATGTAGATCCAGATACAAAAACATGTAGACCTGCCCTACTGTTCTCTGTTCCCTTGTATAGATACTTTGAATTTTGTCAATTTCGCTTGTTCAAAATAGTCACCAAGTCGTCATTTAATGGGTAATGCTTCTAACGGATCACTGGAATATTTCTTTTTCAACTTCTTTGTGTTCACAGAGAACTTTTTTATTCACACAAATTAATTAGGATGGTAGGAAAAATGCAAATAAGCCTTGCACTTAACTCTGAAATCTTCGACACAGTTAGGTAATTAGTATTGTCAATAAGCTGTGAGAAAAGAATTGATAATATACAATCCCACTTGAAAAAAGAAGCAACTCTGCTGAAGGTCAAAGGGTTGTCATCCTGGCAGGTGGAAGAAACTGATGCCAAGATTTTTTGGTTATCAGGGTATCTTTGGAAATTAATCAGCCAAAGCTGAAATTGAGTTGAAATATAGGCAGAATTTGTCAACTGTATTTTTAAAGATATTGGCACAATTCTACGAAGGAATTCTGTGTCCCTTCAGTGAAGGGAGACATGGCAGCTCTGATAATTCTATGAATGCCAGCCGAGGTGCCCACGTTCTCCTGACTGTCCGGGCAGCAGAGGTCAATATGCCCTCCCAGGAGCAGCCAGGGAATGGCTTTGATGGCAATGCATAAGCTCTCTGGAGCAGCTCAGGCAGGCCGTTCTCTGCTCAAATGGCATCTGGTGTAAAATATGTATTAGAAACCTATTTTTTCCAAAATAGAGAAAATGTGAATTATGCAGGGAGAAAATTGACAAGTACAGTTATACTGTGCTGTGTCTGCACTTATGTCCCGTGTAATATGTCCTCGTATTTGCTTAGCCAATAAAATATTAAGTGGTAAGGTTTGCATGTTCCTTTCTAACAGGCAGGAATATTTATACTCCCTAGACCACAAGCAACAGGAGAGAAGTACTTGAGTATTACCACGAGTATTAATATTTTGCTTACGTGATTGTTATAGAAGCCAGAGTGGAATTCTGGTCAAGAAATTTCATTTTATTTGGACTTAAAAAAAAACAAACGTTCCTCCAAACAACTACAAAAAAAGTATGCTCACTGAAACATTTAAGAGATTTCATGTCTGCTTGTATACTGGCCTAATTCAAATGATCTCTCTCGATGCTCAGTCACTTTCGTTTGTCACTGTTGTCCTTGGCCTTGGAACTCACTATATAGTCAACCCTGCAATCCCCCTGACTCAGCTTCCTGAATTCTGGAACTATGAATATGCCACCATGCTGGCTTGACTTCAAGAGGAAACGTAGTGGATGAGTTTCCTTCTCTTTGCTGGGACAAAATACCTGACCAAAAAAAAAAAAAAAAAATCAGGGTTAGGGAACATGAATTGGATTCAAGAGAAAGAGAGAGAATGGGAGGTAAAGAGGAGAATGGATCCTCCACAGTATGACTGGGGTGGCTCATCTCTTGCCAGGATCTCAGCTATCGGCCTGCAGCCGGTTGGTTGGGCTATGGAACCCCACAGAGAATGATGGGATGAACAAAGGACCCACAGCCACAGCCATTCAGTCAACACAGGATAAGCCAGTGAGACAGAAACCAACAATTTTTGACACAAAGACCCCTAAGTTCTCAACATTAAAGCAGCCTTAATACTCACCCACCACGACTCAGGGAACTGAGCGGAAGAGGGGGCGGAAAGATTGTGAGAGCCGTGGTGGGGGAGACTGTCCAGAGGCATGGCACCCCTCAGTAACAACACACTTGGGCCAGGAGGACCTGGCTGAGTACTAGGCTATCCATGGTCCCCTGCCACAAGGACTGAGCCAGACGGACCACGGAGGAGGATATCCAGCTGATTTGGGATGGGGGCATTGGGGAACTGGGGATAAAAACTCATTGTGGGCAGGGACAGAAATTGAAACAGGATGTGATGTAGGAGGGCAGGACCTGAGCACTTGATTCACCACCCGGGAGACATGGAAAGGGTGAGAAGGGACTTGGGTGCCAACTCTGGTCTAGACTATCTCTATCTAATATGGAGGCCATTAGTCTTGTGTGGCCATTTAAATTTAAGATAACTTAAAGTATGAAAACTGAATATTGGGTTTTACATTTTATTTATTTATTAAAATAAAAGTAGCTATTTGTGAGGGAGAGAGAATGAGAATGGACACGACAGGGCCTCCAGCTGCTGCAAATGAACTCCAGATGCATGTTTTACTTTGTGCATCTGGCTTTCCATGGATATTAGGGAATTGAACCTCAGAGCCAGCAGGCTTTGCAAATGAGTACCTTGAACCACTGAGCCATCTCCCCAGCCTGATATCAGCATCTTATACGCCAGCCATACTTTGGGTGTTGTGCAACATTGGCATGTCCCATATCTCAGAGACTCCTCATGGACAGTCTGGGATAGGATAAATCTGCTTTGTGATTTAATCTCATATTATCTGTACTGATATCAAACATCCACCCATAGCGCCAAATCTTCCCTTTGCTGGTGAGTAATTGTAAGATTCGGTTTTTCTCACCCAGAAAATGAGGATAACAACAGGGAACAGATCAGGAGATGGGGAAGATGGAGGAGAGGTGAACTCTTTACTCTTGCTTTGGTTCCTGTATTAGTTACTTTCTCATTGCCGTGACCCGACAGAAGCAGCGTAAGGGAGGAAAGGTTCATTCTGGCTTACTCAGAGAATAACAATTCAGTTCAGCCATGGTGGGGAAGGCACAGTTCCTGTCTGGTGGTCAGTGTGTGAGGCAGCTGGTCACATCATAGCAGCAGGCAAGAAACTGAAAGAGGAATATCACCTTCCAGAAGGTGGGGCCCTCAGAGGCCACTCCTCCAGCCAGGTCTAAGACCAACAGATTCCACATTCTGCCAAAACAGCCCCACCAACTGGTGACCAAGTGTTCAAACGCATGAGCCTGTGTTGGACATTACAAGGTCCAAACCTGAGTATTTTCTAACCTCTCTTGCAACCAACCAGAAGGGCTGGCATCATGAAGAATGAACACACAGAGGGGTTATTCCATTGGCTCCTCACTTAGTTTCTGGATGTGACTGCCCCATGCATGTCTCACAGGAATTCTGCAAGAAGGCAGTTTTATCCTTCCCATTTTACAGGTGAGGAAATGAAGTCTTAGCAAGATTCAAACAGTTGCTCAGTGTCACACAGCGGTGGAGCTGTGTGCATTTCTCTACACATGTAAAACTGTCACCCATGGGTTTTTAAAAATATTTTTATTTATTTCCAAGCAGAGAGAAATAGAGGAGAGAGAGAGAGAGAGAGAGAGAGAGAGAAAGAGAGAGAATGGGCACACCTGGATCTCCAGCCATTGCAAATGAACTCCAGATGCATGTGTCATTTTGTGCGTCTTGCTTTGTGTGGGTGCTGGGGAATTGAATCTGGGTTGTTAGGCTTTGCAGACAAATGCTTTAACTGCTGAGCCATCTCTCCAGTCCTTACCCATGTGTTTTTATGTCTGATCTTCCTGCCTAAGCCATTAGGAACATCCTCTCAGGGTTCATGTGAATCTTACAATGTGCCTAGTACCAAATATGAAGAGATGCTTGTTAATTTTGAGAAACTTTAATAAAAGCATTTAAAATTTCTTCAGCGCCAGCTATTGACTTTTATAGGTGCTCCTCCAGGCAGGTCTTTGCAAAGAAACCCTAGTTCCCTGGCTCCATCTCTAAGCCCGTGCATTGTTGCAGAAGGCTTTATATCCAGGAGACTTCAGAAGCACTGCGTCCCTGGTTAGAGGAGGAGGGGCCTGGTTTCTGTTTGGGGAAGTCTGAAATCACAGAAGGAAAACAATGGACTCTGTTTGGCTTTGAACAGAGGAAGCCATTCAAAGGAGAAGTCTGGTGTGATCTCAGGCAAGTTATCAAGGCTTCTGGCTTGTCAGTTTCAGTACCAGAAGACAAGTCCTGCCTTCCTTTGGTGGTCTTGAAGGCTGAAGGGTCTATACTGAGACCCTGAGCTGGGGCTCAGAACACAGATGTCCCCAGCAAGCACACTTTATGTTTTCCACCCCAGGTCATTCTGATCTCTTTGGCAAAAAGAGAGGAGCCCTTCTTGTGCAGATCACATTTTTTTTTTATTTTTTTTTATTTTAATATATTTTATTTATTCATTTTCAAGCAGAGAGAGAGACAGAGAGAGAGAGAGAGAGAGAGAGAGAGAGAGAGAGAGAGAGAATGAGAATGAACACCAGGGCCACCACCCTGTGGGTCTGGCCCATGTGGGACTTGGGGAATTGAACCAGGGGCCTTAGGCACTGGATGCAAGTGCCTTAAACTGCTGAGCCATCTCTCCAGCCCAAATACTTTATCATTTTCAAGCAGAGAGAGAGAGAGAGAGAGAGAGAGAGAGAGAGAGAGAGAGAGAGAACACCAGGGCCACCACCTTGTGGGTCTGGCTTATGTGGGCACTGGAGAATTGAACCCGGGGCCTTAGGCACTGGAGGCAAGTGCCTTAACCGCTGAGCCATCTCTCCAGCCCTCAGATCACATTTTAAAAGAAACTACAGCTGTGTTCAGGGAATTATGTTAATCACGTTAATTTCTACCTTGATTGTGAAATCTCTCATTTCCCAGACTCCATATTATTATAAACTAGAACTATAGTGGGAAGCTGGACAATTCAGACCTTACCTCCCAGCCTCCCCAGAGCTGGCTAAGGACTCCCTACCTCCCTGCCTAACATAGGTGACCTGGAGTGATACAGAGTCTGTTTACTAGGTCCTGGTTTAACATACAAGGTAGGCAAGGGGATTCCAGGGCTGGAGAAATAAAACCTACAAAAATTGGTGAAGTCCTTGGGGTGGGGGAGGTGAGAATGGGAGGCATCCTACAGTGATGACTCAACGTATTTTTTTTTTTTTTGGCTTGAAGGTTACTAGGGGGCCTTAGTCTGAATAGAAGTTAGGGGCTCACCAACATGTCCCAGATCTGCCCACCTCTCACCCATCTTTTATGAGACATTTTTGTTGATTTTATTGATTCTCTGGTGACAGCCACGGATGGTCTTTCCCTGGCTAGTCATTTGGGTTCTCTGGGGAATTCCAATTCCTGAGTTGTCTTGAAAGAACAATGTGACCAAGTATTAGACACAGGGACCTTCTCCCTAAGGTTGCCACGGGACAGCTTGGTGTGGAAGGTAATGATGTCATTCTGTTGTCCCGGGCTCCAGCATGCTCTGTCCCTGAGGGACTACGTCATCTCTTTGATGTTGGTGGAAGTATTGCTTGGTGTTGAGATTTCCACAGGAGTTATGACTTCGCATCACTCACAGACCTCATGCATGGGATAGATGGAGGGGTTGGGAAACCAAGCCTACAGGAAGTGAAGTGGACCCTGTTGCTTGGAGACTTGGCTGCCTGGATATACCCTGAGGCCTGCGTGGTCCCCCATGTCCACTTTCTAGAAATACAATACAGGCTGCATTCCCCTGTACATCCCCAATCCCTAACCCAGGCCCATTGTGGAAGCCAGGCGAGGTCTGCTCCATCAGCACGAGTCCTTATATTCCTCTCAGGCCTGTCAGTTCTCTGGCTCCTGGGCAACAAGCCCTAGATGTGGGTGTTGATATTTAGAGATAGTGAGTATTAGAAGATGTCAGAAGGTGAGCTCATGATGGGGTCCTAGCTCCTTTCTCCTTTCTCAGAATCTTTTTGAACTTCAAGGGCTGGTCCTACCCCCTACTGGATGGGGTGTTTCTTTAAAAAATTTTTTAAATTAACTAATTAATTAATTTGCAAGCAGAGAGATGGAGAAAAGACAGACATAGAGAGAAAATGGGTGTGTCGGGGGTCTCAAGCCACTGCAAAAAAATATATATATATATATCTCCAGATGCAGGTACTACTTTGTGCATCTGGCTTTATGTGGTAACTGGGGAATTGAACCTGGGTCTTTCAGGCTTTGAAGGCAAACACCTTAACTGCTGAGCCATCTCCCCAGCTCTGTGATAAAATATTTTTATTTATTTGTGAGGACAGAAAGAGGTAGAGAAAGAATGGGTGCACCAGGGCTTCCTGCCACTGAAAACAAATTCCAGATACACACGCTGCTTTGCGCATCTGGCTTTATGTGGATTCTGGGGGATTGAACTCAGGCCATCAGGCAAGCAAGGGCCTTAACCACTTAGCCATCTCTCTAGCCCAATAGGTTGTTTCTAAAGAGCTGAGAGTAGTTGTCCCTGTGTTCCTACTCAGAAGAGACTCCACACATATCCATGGCATGAGTGAGTGAGTGAATGAATGAATGAATGAGACTCTGATTTTTTTCTCCTCAATTGCATTTCTTTCTAAATCACACCCTGGACACTTCAGCCTGCAGAGCTTTCCCACAGGTGGGGCTGATCTTCAATGCCCTTGACTGTGGTTTCTGTCTAGCCCAGCATCTTGGGCTATGATTCGATATCTTGGTGTCCTCTTTACCTTCTACATTACCTTGTTTTCTGTCACCTTAACTGTGTCTGAGGAAAGTTCTAGAAGAAAAGCTGTACTATGGTTTGAATATGTCTCCTAAAAGTGCAGATGTTGGAAACAAGCCCTAGATTCATATCCATGGTATTTAAGGAGATCAAGGCTTAGCTAGGGGCATGAGGGTGGGGTTGGCACCCTCTAACGAAGGCTAGATTCTTATGTTCTGTGCCATATTATGACCCAGCCAGGGGGCCCTCACCTCATGCTAGCACCTTGATTTTGGACTTCCTAGCCTCCAGAAATGTGAGACATAAATTCTTTTCTTCGTAAACGACTCAGTGTGTGGTATTCTGTAGCAGTACCAGAACATGGACCCAGGTACCTTGTGTGGCAAGCTGGCCTAGGTCATGTCTAGAGGGTCCAAAATAGTCCAAGACAATCATGGGTTAGGGCACAGCAGAACTCAGCCTTGGAAACATGTTGAACAGTGGGGTCATGGGCACACAGGCATCACATGTGTTTAAATGCCCAAGTCAGCCTGAGTCACCCAAGGGCTGGCACTGGTGGAGCCCTACGATCCCCAGACAAAGTTGAATGGCTCTTAGCGACAGTCAGTGCTGGGCTGGATGAAAGACGCGTGACCCATGGGATCTGGTGGGAACCAGAGAGGGCCCAGAGGTCTTCAGGTTACTCCAGCTAATTAAGCTACTTCGCACCTGTGTCAGTCAGCTTTCTCACTGCTGCAGAAAGAACCTGACCAAGAGCAGCTTGTGGAGGAAAGGGTTTATTCTGGCTTACAGACTTGAAGGGAAACTCCATGATGGCAGGGAAAATGACGGCATGAGCAGAGGTTGTGCATCACCTCCAGGCCAACAACAGGTGGACGACAGTATTAGGAGAGTGTACCAAACACTGGCAAGAGGAAGCTGGCTAGAACACCCATAAGGCCATCCTAACAACACACCTCCAACAAGGTTCCAATTCCTAAATTACCATCAGCTGGGGATCAAGCATTCAGAACATGTAAGTTTATGGGGAACCCCTGGATCAAACCACCACAAGCCCTCACCCTAGTGTTTGCAGATGCTCACTCATCAGAACCTGTTGGCATACTGGCAAGGAACCTAACTCCTAAGGTCTTTCTTAGCATCACAAAATGTAGTGATCACTACCTCTCATTTTGAGGTCATATGTATGCATATTTCATAGTATTAAAAATCACTGTTTTGGGCTGGGGAGGAGGTTCAGTGATTAAAGTCACTTGCTTGTAAAGCCAGAGTTCAATTCCCCATTACCTGCATAAAGGCAGATGTACAAAGTGGCACATGCATCTGGTGTTCATTTGCAGAGGCTGAAGGCCCTGGTGAGCCCGTATTATCTCTCTTTCTGGTTGCAAATAAGTAAAAAAATTTTTTTTCAATCATTGAATTTTAATGATTATATGTCATGTATGGTCTTCTGTACCCTTTGAGATCCAGGCGAGATTGGCCCAGACTCTCAAGGTTCTCACCTGTGATGAGGAAGGGAATGAAGGCAGGAGGCTGTTTGAAGGAAAAAAGGAAAGAATCAGAGGAGGGAATCAGGCAGTCGTAAGACTCAACAGTGCTTTCACTGCCTGGAACAAAAGGCAAGAGGAACAGTGTGGCCAAGAATGGGAACCTCTTGGGCATCACCTCCTGGCCAACAGATTCAGGGACTCTGCCATTCTGGGGCTCTCCAAGTCCTGGTAACTCTAACATCAGGGTCTACATGTCCTGGTGGCTCTCATACCAACAACTCTACATCCCAGGGGCTCTCACCATCTCAGGCTCTTGCTTTTGCACATTCTGTCTTCATCTCACCCACAGAGACCCAGATGGAGAGCTCTGCCTCTTCTCCTCCTCAGAGCAATCTGCTGCCACAGGTGTTTGTGGGTGACAGATTCCCTGGAAGGGAGAGCCTGGACAGGGTGGGAGTAAGCAAAGCTTTGCATCCCTGTAATGCAAACAACATCCAGTTGACATTCTAGGTTCTCATTCTTGGTCACACTTTTCCTCTTGCCTTTCCTTCCAGGCAGTTAAAGCACTGTTGAGTCTTGCCATTCCCTGATTCCCTCCTTCTCTGATTCTTTATCCTTTTCCCCTTCAAACAGCCTCCTGCCTTCATTCCCTTCCTCATTCTCTGAAGAGCAGGCTGGCCTTTGCCCCAGGGTCTTGGCTGTGGCATCCACCATATGCTTTCAGACCTAGCCATCTAGGTGGGGAGCCATCTCTCCAAATGGAGACCATTGCCTCCTGACAGGAGTCCTTGTTTTAGCTGTAGGTAATGAAGCTTCGCCTCATTTGCCTGTATGAGGCGTGCGAAAGCTGGAAGGCATCCGAGACCGTGAGTCAAGATGAAGTCAGCCGTGAGCCCAAGGACACTGGCAGCTGAGAGGCAGTGTGGATACCGGGATTGACTCACCTGGTTCTTAGGCCAGCATTCCTATAGACTAGCTGGTAACACGAGTCACACAGCTTTCCAAAGGACTCTTACAAGTAAGTGCAGTGATTCGAAGCAAGACTTCAGGGTAAGACTGTAATGTCCCTATAGGCCACCTGGTGACAATTATTGGTGTTTCTTTACTGCTCCTCAGTGACTCAGAGGTTAGTCTTCAAGAGCACAGCTTGTCTACCTCCACATGGGTTTTTTTTTAAAATATTTTATTTATTCATCTTCAAGCAGAGACACACACACACACACACACACACACACAGAGAGAGAGAGAGAGAGAGAGAGAGAGAGAGAGAGAGAGAGAGAGAGAGAGAGAGAGAGCACCAGGGCCACCACCTTGTGGGTCTGGCTTATGTGGGTCCGGAGAATTGAACCAGGGGCCTTAGGCACCGGAGGCAAGTGCCTTATCCACTGAGCCATCTCTCCAGCCCCTCCACATGGGTTTTGAGCTGGCAGGTGGAGTCAGGATTTCAGCCCCACTCCTGCCATGATGACGTTACTTGATCATGGCCTTGAGTTGCTTTCTTTGGGGGCATCAGTTCACCCATATGTAAAACAGCAGATTTGGGGATCTTCCTAGCAATCTGTAGGCATGCCTCAGTGCCTTCAGAGAGTGGCACGCTTTACTCTATATATGTGAGGGAGACTCAAGGCTCTTCACCTCACTTTTACTGGAGTCAGCTGTACGGATGTCTGTTTCATAAGGCTTCTAATGAAAGAAATGTTTCCACCACATACAGAGGACTTGAACATCTCCATTTGCGGTCCACACCCTGATGACCTCTGAGCCTTCATGGCTATTTTGAAGAGGGTCATTCCACAGAGCTTTTCATGGTCATGCCTCCCAGGTGGCCACCGTTAACACACGGGAACATCCATCACCCAGCACCTGGGCCAGTGGGTGGGCACCCATGGCAGAGGCTGTTTCAGGGACTTTTTGGGTATGGGTAAGTGTGAATTAGGGTGCAAGGTTTCCATTTCCTCTCCCCAACACTCCCTTTCAGACTGGCATGTAAGTGTGTGCTTCAGCAGCCTGCAGGTGTGAAAAGTTCCACAGGTCCTGAGCTGGGGGGAGGGGAGAAGAAGGGGGGAGAGTACAGGGGACTGGCTCCAGTGGGCACCCGTCGTTTCCATCGTGGGAGGTACCCTGATAGTAAAGGACCTTTTTCCTGCCACCTTTTGGAGAGCCCGCTTTTTTTTTTGTTGTTGTTGTTGGTCTTTTTTTTGGGGGGGGGTCAACCCATGGACCCAAGGCTCCTGAGTCCCAGGTTTGGAGAACATCCAGGCCATCAGGAGGTAATGCCAGGCTTAGAAGCAGGCCCTGAAGGTTGGTAATGTGGTCCTGGGCCTTGCTAACAAACAGACACCAGTCTGGCCCACCACCGACTTCCTTCAGTCTCATTTAAGACAGATAGATATAGTCTATGCACAGACCTGAGTTTGCCCAATACTTGGACATCCATGATTTCATGAGACCTCCCATAGCACCAAGAGGGAAGCAGAGCCCTGCTCGTGGTGATGTCATGGGAGAAGCATGTGTGAGGTCTAACCAGGTCTGTAGACATAAATGTCACTTCTCGCTGCTTCCCATGCCATCACCCCTGACCTTGACATCTGTGCTCAGTCTCATTTGAGATTTCTCTCTCGGACTAAAGGCATAGCCTTGCTTAACCTCAGTCATGAAAATAGTGGTTTAAGGATTTGTTTTTGTCTTTTTGTGTTAGTTTTTTTTTTTTTTTGAGGTAGGATCTTGCTCCAGCCCAGGCTGACCTGGCACTCATGATGTACTCCCAGGCTGGCTTTAACTCACAGTAATCCTCCTACTTCTGACTCCCAAGCGCTATAATTAAAGGTGTGTGCCACCACATCTGGCAATTCCCCCCACCTCTCTCTCTCTCTTTCTTTCTTCTTTTTTCCTGAGGTAGGGTCTTACTCTAGCCCAGGCTGACCTGGAATTCACTACGTAGTCTCAGGGTGGCCTTGAACTCACGGCGATCCTCCTACCTCTACCTCCCGAGTGCTGGGATTAAAGGTGTGCGCCACCACACCTGGAAGTTTCTGTCTTCTTTATTCAGCCACTATCTGAACCATCATTTGTTCACACTCCATTTATTTAGTCATTTAGCCACTCATTAACTCATCCATACATCCCTCTCTCCCTCCCTCCTTCCATCCATCCATCCACCCATCCATCCCTCCCTCCCTCCCTTCATCCCTCCACCCACTCACCCATCTATCTATTCATCCATCCCTCCCTCCCTTTATCCCTCCACCCAATAACCGACCCATCAATCCATCCCTCCCTCCCTCCTCCTCCCTCCCTCCCTCCCTCCCTCCCTCCCTCCCTCCCTCTAAGCCTTGCTGAGTGCTTGCTATGTGCTCAGCTGATGATGGAACTTTAGGGAGCACAGGGCACTGAATGCTATTCCTGACTTTGGGAAACTCATCCTCTAGTTGAGGACTAATGGGAAGGCTGTGATACATGACATCTTAGTCCCTGGGTGGGGGCGGAGGTACATTTTCATCTATTCTTCCAATTCAAGGCTGATAGGTATTTCTCATTATGAACAGGTGTTCAAGGTCATCCTCAGCTATGTAGTGAGTTTGAGGCCAGCCTGGCCTACACATTGAAACCCTGTTTCAATATAAATAAATAAATAAGCAATGGGAGGGGGGAATTGGGGAATTCGGGATAACAACGCATTGTTTGCCCACTAAATAATGTAACTCATTATGGACAATAAATATATATTAAAAAAATAAGCAAGCACACACACACACACACACACACACACACACACACACACACCACCACCACCACCAACAACAACAACAACAACAACAACAAAACCACCTCCAAAACCTTTGGGATAAAAATCTGGGCTCTCAGAACCACATGCCTGGGAGGACCAGCTCTCTGAGATTCTCAGAAGAATGACAGCTGCTCTGGCTTCTCAGGGGACAGTGCTCCGCACGTGGGGTCCTCTCTAGCCTGGACTTCCTGTCGGCCATGTGTTGCCATGAACACTGTTGCCACGTGGAGCAGAATCTGTCACAAGCAGAGTCTTGGTTGGTGACAGCACAGTTGTCATGGAAATGCATCTATTCTGTCCCGGAAGTGACCATGAAGCTAGCTTCTGGAAAAAAAAAAAAAAGAAAAAAGAAAAAAACATCTATACTATGTGAAAATGAGAGAGCAAGACAGGCTACCCCCTATCACTAATATCTTTAAAGATATTTTTATGGAACATTTAGCCAATGGAAAATTGCATAAAGTAGGGGGGAATGGGCACCTTAATTACTGAAATTAAGAGCAAGCTAAGATGGGTGTTAGGTCAACCCTGGAACATTAGAAGACTCAATAGAAACAACCTTAGAATTCATATGTGTTACAGAACGTGAACAAAGTTTCCAGCACCTTGAGCAACAATGGAGATCTTTACTGTGGATGTGGAGATTCTTTTGTGTGTGTGGCTATGGGTTAGTATGTTCATGTGGAGACTAGAGGTTGATATTGTGTCTTCCTTAATGGCCACCTTAGTTTTTGAGAGAGCGTCTTGGGCTGGAGCTGAAGCTCACTGATTCACCTAGCCTACCTGACCAGTGAGCCCCGGGGATGAGCCTGTCTCTGCCTCCCCACTGCTTGGATTCCAGGCATGCCCTTTACATCTGGCATGTATCTGGGTTCTGAGGATCTGAACTCAGGTCCTTGCCTTGCATGATCAACAGTTTACTGGTAAAACCGTCTCCCCAGTCTGTATTTATTTATTTGCAAGGGGGGGGGGGTTATGGCTATGCCAGGGACTCCTGCCACTGGAAATGAACTGGAAATGATACATGCATTTGGATTAATCTGGGTACTGGGTATTTGAACCCAGGCAGCCAGACTTTGCAAGCAAGTACCTTTAACTGCTGAACCATCTCTCCAGTCCCCTAAGATGCAGATCTTCTTAAAAGAGCTCATCATGCCCAGATTATCCACACGTCCTACCATATACAAAAGTCTCACAGAAGTTCTCCATGGGCACAGTGCCAAGTTCCACACTCAAGGCAGCAGTTTTGACGGGGTTGTTTCTCTGTTGCCATGGCTCTGTCATCCTGTCGTCTGCTCTCCCACCTGTACTTTGTCTCTCACCCTGTGGACCCCCTGTCCTGCATCTGACAGGTTCAGGCATCCGTGTCCACACCCACAGGACAGCAGAACTGAGTGCCTGGAACAGCTCTTTGTTTAGTTTTGTTTTTATTCTTTTTTTTTTTTTTTTTGGTTTTTGGTTTTTCGAGGTAGGATCTCGCTCTAGCCCAGGCTGACCTGGAATTCACTCTGTAGTCTCAGGGTGGCCTCGAACTCATGGCGATCCTCCTACCTCTGCCTCCCGACTGCTGGGATTAAAGGCGTGTACCACCACGCCCGAGTTCCTGGAACAGCTCTTAGTCGATTTTCTTGTGAATAATCTTTAAGAACACTGTTAGTCCTTCCTCACCCACATGGCCTAGAGGAAGGACTTCTGACTCTAGGGACCGGTAAGGTCTCCCTCCTCAGCCCCCCACCACAGCCTGTGATGAGGGGCTGGATTTCTCTTCCACCTGAATCTTTCCTTCTCATGATCTTTCCCCTTTCTGCTTATTTAGCTGAACAGCATAAATTCTGTTAAAACTCTCCATGTTTTCTCCCCACACTGGTGGCTGGAGAACTCTGTAACTCCCCATGTCCCCTTAAATAATAAAGTCTCCCACTATACCTTAAAAAAAAACAACAACACTGTTAGTGAATATATCCTCCCTGTCTCCAAGACACAAAATATGTGTATAAAACCCGAGACCTTTCCTTGTACCCACACTAACCAACTGAAAATCAAAAAGAGAGCCACAGTAAACCTTGGGATTTTTCTCAGTGAGAACTGTGTGGGACTGTTACGAAGAAAACCACAAACCTTGCTCAGTTTTGTGTCCGAGAAGATTTGCATAAATGGAGAAATAAGAGCGTGCTCTTAGTTGTGAAAAAGAAAAGAACAATGAAAGATGTTAGTTTTTTTCTGAATTAATACACAGACCTAGGGAAAAAAAATAGCTAAATTAAAGTCTGAACGGAAATTTCTGATCATTCAATGAAACAGCTCTACAATGTATCTGAGAATAACAAGTTAAAAATAGGTAAGAAAATTTCTGAAGGAAATTTCTTTTAAAAAAATATTTTATTTATTCATTTTTCAAGCAGAGAGAGAGAGAGAGCGCACCAGGGCCACCACCTTGTAGGTCTGGCTTATGTGGGTCCTGGGGAATTGAACCCTGGGGCCTTAGGCACTGGAGGCAAGTGCTTTAACTGCTGAGCCATCTCTCCAGCCCTCTGAAGGAAATTTCTGAAGGACAGGGTTTCCTTTAATGTATAATAAAACATATACTGAAGCTATGACATGGACCAGCATGGTGTGAGCCCAATAGCCAGTCAGCCTCAGAGACCCAGCAGAGTCTTGCAAAACAATCTTACCTACGGGGCCATGACAGCAAAGAGACAGAACAGAGAGCATTTCAGATCAACGAAACAAACGGTATGGAGAGTTGGATTACTTCGGAGACAATTGTTTTAGATCCTTACCTTTCTCTCAAGTCATCCCGAAGAAATTCTAGCATTAAACACAAGATGTCCTTGAACAATAGGTGAAAATGGGAATATTTCCATGAGCCAAGACATCACAAAGAAAATTGTCAGCAGACCTGCCTACGCAGAACTTCCAAGCCTACATTTTAAGAAAGGAATTACACAAAGTGAAAAGGCAAATGATAAATGAGGAAAAATATTTGCCAAGGGTATGGCACAAGGTTCATCGCCTTAATATAAAAAGAGATCTTGGCTAGAGAGATGGTTCAGCTTCCCGCACAAGCCTGAGAGCCAGAAACGCCCCATTTGGATTCCATAGTGGGGCAGGGTCATGCACACCTGGAACCCCAGTTTCACAAAGGGGAGCAAAGACCAGGGAATCGCTCAGGCTCACCAAAACGGTACACTCCAGCGTCACTTGGAGACTCTGGCCCAATAAGAAAGATCAGGAAAGCCATAAGTGTTCAAGGCTGGCTACCCCAGGCACGCACACCCTGCTGCGGGTGTGTACCCCCTCCCTTAGGCGAGCACTTGGGGACCTCGTGCATAACACACACACACACACACACACACACACACACACACACACTAAAGAGCTCTGGAAAGTTTCAAGAAAAAAAAGTCGTCTCCGCAGAATAATTGTCAAAGAACAGTCACAGGATCAGACAGGACAGTAACAGCATAAGACAGTTAGCCAAAGAAATGGAAACTAAAGTCCAAGTGAGATGTCATTTCCCTTGTCCAAGGTCACCACGCTTGCTTAGATGGTGCCAGGTCTGTCTCATTCCCAAGTCCTTGATTTTGAAGCACAGTGCTCGAGTGGAGACATCCTCCCACAGTACGAAGAAAGAATCCGCTTTTGCTGTGTGTGCAGCTCGGGAGGAGTTTGGACTCTGCCCTTAAATCATAGGCTGGATGTGAGTGTTGTGCTGGGAAAGGCCATTGGCAAGGAGGCAGATTCCCGCCGTCCATCACGCCCCGCAGAGCCCTGACACTTGGGGCTGGAGTGTAGTCAGAGCTACGGGGTTCTGATCTATGAGCCGCGTTCATCATCCCAGGGCTGGTACCTTGACACATTACCGTAGCTGGCTGTCAGCGGGACAGCCCCTGAATGTATTTCCATAATCCATCACCCACCGCTGGTGGCCAAGGAGCCCCACTGACGCCATTCTCCTAGAGCCCTTTCTGTGAGTCTCCCTGAGTTCTTGGTTCTTAAAAAATTCATGTTAGGGAGTGTGTGTGCCTAGAGAGAGAATGACAGAGGGAGGCAGAAATCGAGAAACAGAGCTGGAGAGATGCGCAGTGGTTAAGGCACTTGACGGCAAAACCTAAGGTCCTGGATTCGATTCTCTAGAAACCACATAAAGCCAGATGCACAAGGTGGTGCATGCGTCTGGAGTTCATTTGCGGTGCTAGAGGCACTGGAATGCCCCCCCCTCTCCCTCTCTTTCTCTCTCCAATAAATAAATAAATAAATAAATAAATAAATAAATAAATAAATAAATAAATAAATAAATAAATACATAAATACATAAAAAAATAGAAAAACAAGGAAATAGAGCTGGAGGGAAGAAGAGAGACGGAAAGCGAGAAGAAACCGAGAAAAGTGGTGGGAAAAGAAAGGAGAGAAAATGATGACAAATGAAAAGGCCAGGATGACCATGGGGAGGAAGGAGGATGAGAAAGATAACAGTAAGGACAGGAAGAAGAGAGGGACTGAGGGAGGAGGGGGGAAGGACAAGGGAGAACCAGAGGCGAGGTAAGGCTTATGCCCACCAGAGGGTGGCAGCAGTGAGTAGGAGGGGGAGGAGTGCTGGGTAGCTATGCCTAGAACACACTTTGCCTTGTCCCCCAGGGGACTGAGCAGGATTTAGGTGGGCTGGCTGCAAGGGTGTGAGGCCAGGAATGGAAATTTCTCTCTCTCCTTTCATAAACATCCCAGGAACTCCCAGGCCATGCAGGATCTGCTCATTCTATGTTCATGGATATGAAGGTCACTGAGTGGGAGGGATTCTTGAGGCTTCTCCCCAACCCTGACTTCCCACCCACCTGCCAGCAGGTGTCTTCACTCAGACAACCCAATGTCACCACTCTTGCAAAGAATCCAAAGCTGTAGTCACCACACCACTTGGGTCTCCCCTTTGGCTTCCTGTGGCAACGAAAGGTCTCCAGGGTACCTGGATGTAAACCATCTTTTCTTGTCATCATCTCTGGGCAAGTTATCTTTGCTTTCTCAAGCCCCTAAAAGGGTAGCCTAGGCTATCCTTGAACTTGTGATCCACCTCTTTAGCCTTTGGAGTACTGAGATTTCGGGCATATATCAGTATACTTGACTACTGTGGAGGGGTTTTCTGTTTATTTGTTTGTTTGTTTGTTTGTTTTGGTTGAGGTAGGGTCTCACTCTAGCCCAAGCTGATCTGGAATTCACTATGTAGTCTCAAGATGGCCTTGAACTCATGGAGATCCTCCTTCCTCTGTCTCTGAAGTGCTGGGATGAAAGGTGTCTGCCACTATATCTGGCTAACTGTTGAGTTTTGAGAATCGGTTTCCTCTTTTCCCTCACTTCTCCCTTCCCCTCCCCTCCCCTCCCCTCCCTTCCCCTCCATTTCTCATATGGCACTGGCGAAAGCTCAGAGCACTAGAGTGAGTAAGAATGGTGAGGACAGACAACATTGCTTATTCTCTGCATTTAGTTTCTCATTATTACATGTAATGTCAGTTCGAAACATTTTGTAGATGTGCTTTATCAAGCTGAAGACGTTATCTCTCTAATCCCACTTTTCCAAGAATTTTATTTAGTATAAAGTGTTGCTGAATTTGTCCAGTGCTCTTTTTTTATGTCAAATGATTTGATCATGTGAACTTATGTGCTTTTATGGTCCATTATCAATTATATTAACTTTCAACTATTGAACCAGTGTGCATCTCTGAAATCAACTTTGTCATGTTGTAAAATAGTTTTTCTACTTACCACATTAAGTTTATTTATATTTTATTAAGGATTTTTGTGCATCTATATTTATGAGAGATAATTGTATTTTTAGTTTTGGTATGAGCATCATATTAGCTTCATGAAAGGACTGGAAAGTGTTCCTTCTTATGTTTCCGAAAATGACACATATTTAAAATTTTTCATCTGAGTCCTTCTCTTCGTCCCTGGCTTCACAAGCAACAACAACAATAACAACACTATCACTGGAATAGTTTTCCTCTCAATGGGTGAAGTGTCATTTGCTTCTCTGGGTGTTTTTAAGATTTCTTTGTCTTTATTTCTAGGAGCCTTGGCATAAATTTCACTGGTTGAAATTGGAAATTGTTCAGGTATATGTCTTGTAGAACTTCTTCAGTCTTCTCTCCTCCTCTCCTAGGATCCCAAGGAC
>PVHP010027311.1:6526-24072 GCA_004024765.1 Zapus hudsonius | reverse complement strand
CCTCCATGGGTCGTCTGGATCAGTCCTTGTGACAGGGGACCATGGATAGCCTAGTATTCAGCCAGGTTCTCCTGGCCATGCCTCTGGATAATCTCCCCCACCACGGCTCTTACAATCTTTCCGCCCCCTCTTCCGCAAAGTTCCCTGAGTCGTGGTGGATGAGTATTAAGGCTGCTTTAAGGTTGTGAGCTTAGAGGTTGATTCTCATATTAATAATAGTAAGTTTGATGGATAAAATCTGGAGCTTCACCCCAAAGTGGTCATAGTGCCCTTTGAGGAGTTTTGGATTATATGCTGAGGAAATGCAGCAAAAACAAACAGCTGCAATTGGTTTTCATTATTATAATTTCACATTTTTAAAAAAATATTTTATCCATTTTCAAGCAGAGAGATACAGAGAGAGAGAGAGAGAGAGAGAGAGAGAGAGAGAGAGAGAGAGAGAGAGAGAGAGAGAGAGAGAGAGAGAGAGAGAGAGAGCACACCAGGGCCACCACCTTGTGGGTCTGGCTTATGTGGGTCCTGGGGAATTGAACCTGGAGCCTTAGGCACTAGAGGCAAGTGCCTTAACCTCTGAGCCATCTCTCCAGCTCTTCACATTTTTGAGAGAGAGAAAAAAATGTAAAAGATAGAGAAATGTTAAATCCTATCTAATTTGTGCCTGTACTATATTTTGGTCACAATATTTGGCTTCACTGTTCTTAGTATTTTACAGAAAATTTTTGACATAGTAACATCTTGCTTGTAAATAATTTAAGATGCATTTCGTAAGAGTATTATCATTATAAAAATAATAAATTTAACATTGATACAAATGTGTTATATTATACAAACCCACAATAAATCTACCAAACTCTAAATGATATTCTTAGGTGACTAACCAGCATATTTTATTAATTCACAGTACATATAATTATGCAATTATGCCTCACATTAGGTTGCAAAATTTTAGATTGTCTTAAGGGTGTCATAGAAACAGAAACAATTCAAACTACCATCTATATCTATCAATAAATTATTTACAGTCTTAATAGATTTATGTCAAAGAATTCCCTTACATACTTATGAAATTACCTGGACCAAGATCCACAGGACAAATGGGCAAAATGGAGAGCCAGGAGTGCCATGGTTTCAGTTCTGACCTGAAAACCAATAGGCTTGAACAAGAATCAGCATTTCTGTTATGGTCTGAAGACAGTTTGAAGGACACTCAGCATGAAAAATTCTGATTTATTAGGGGAAGGATTAGCTTTTTCAGTGTACAAGACCTTTGACTTTTTAGATGAAGGCCACTCTTATTAGGAAGCCAGTCTACCAACTTAAGGAGCAAATTTGACCAACCAGTCTCGCAGAAACTCCATGAATATTGTTTGACTGAACATGCTGGCAACCTGTGGCTAAACAAATGGACACACAGCATTAGCCACCATGGACTTCTCTTCTTAATTTTGTTGCATTAAAAGTAGTTTACTTATGGCAATATATTGTTTTTCTTTTTAAATTTTAATTTATTATTCATTTGCCTAGTGTGTATGTTTTTGTGTGGGCTTTGGGGAGGGCAGCAAGTGTGTGTGTGTGTGGGGGGGGCTCACCAGGTTCTCTTGCCCCTGTAAATGAACATCAGATACATGTATCACTTTTTATGTACAAATCAAGTGAGTGGCTGGGGAATTGAACCCTGAATGGCAGGCTTGGCAGACAAACACCTTTAAACACTGACCCGTCACTTCAAAATTTAGACTGCATTTCTTATTTTAATAAATGTCTTCTGGAAGAATTCCACATCTACACAAGTTTCAGAATTAGTCAAAAAAGATATCACATAACCGCCTCCATATTTTTTGAGTTTTTATATCACCCAAGAGACTGACATATTCTGTAATTACCCCACAGTAAATAATAATAACCCTAACAAGAAATGCCTTCATGGGCTGGAGAGATGGCTCAGCAGTTAAGGCACTTCCCTCCAGTGCCTAAGGCCCGGGGTTCAATTCCCCAGGACCCACATAAGCCAGACTCACAAGGTGGTGGCCGTGGTGCTCTCTCTCTCTCTCTCTCTCTCTCTCTCTCTCTCTCTGCTTGAAAATGAATAAATAAAATTAAATAAATATTTTATGAAAAAAAAGAAATGCCTTCAGGAAAATGGGGATTTGGGGAGAGGACATAACCTATGTAAAAATAAATAAATATTAAAATAAAGTACACAGGTGAATAATGGTTATCTGTAATCCATATAAACTTGGAATTCAACAGGGGTGGGTTTGATTTTTGTTCTTCTGCCCATTTCAAGGTTTGACATAGGGCACCACTTGACATTCACTCTTGATGTCTGCCACTTCCCACATCTGAGAAATTTCAGAGTCATTTTTTTCACATCATCTTGACAATCTTTGTGTAAACTGTGCTGGTGTGCTGGAGAACAGGTCCCTGTGTGTTTGCTTAGTCAGCTTTTTAATTAGAGGGAGGATGTCCCAAAGTCAAGTTCCTGTCTCACCCCAGCCTATCACAGGGTACATGGCTTTCTTGTGATCTTACTTGTGGGGTTAATATACACCACTTTGTTAAAGGAATGCTTTTCAGTTTTGTTTCCTAAAATGCTTATTATTTCCCCTTCCTTATAGTATTTTTGTTGCTTTTGGTTTTTTTTTTTCAAGGTAGGGTCTCACTCTAGTCCAGGCTGACCTGGAATTCAGTATGTAGTATCAGGGTGGGCTTTAACTCAGGTAATCCTCCTACCTCTGCCTCCCAAGTGCTGCGATTAAAGGCATGTGCCACTGGGCCCATCTTCCTTATAGAAATTTTGAAAACGAGTCAGTTAAGGCTAGACCACTGAGCGGGACAAGGGTGGTAGACATTGAACTCTATCCTCAGTGTCAGACTATTCACATATGTTATTACAAATGTTGTACATGGGACATTTGTGAGCATATTTACATGTGTATGAGGCCTCCTACCACCTTCATAGGTGGATTAGTAATGTGCATGGACTGTTTTCAGTTTTCTGGCATTAATTGTTCCAATGTTTGGTAGCACCTTCAGCAAGAAGGATTGTGCATTTGTTGTTTTCCTGCTAATTATTCTCTAATCCTCTTAGTTTTCTCTTTGCCTTTCTCACATAGTTCATGCCTAATCTATGTAATAGCAAAAAATCCAATACAGTGGGTTTCAGTGTGACTAAGGAAAATTCTTTTCCATTTAAATTTTTGTAACCCTTCTTTCCCATCTTTTGATTAATTTGACACACGAGGCATTATTAAAATAGATTTACTATGTTGAATATGAGAATTTGTAGAACATAAAAAACATAAGCTCTCGAGCCATCTGTCAGAGGGATCGGAGTGCTTGGAGGGACGTTCATTCCTTTGACACGTGTACATCACTCCCACTTCTCATATGCTGTGCTAAGTAAGACAGCTGCTTGGGTGATTGGATCCTTCACCTGTGCAATCAAATCCCACATTCTTAATATATCATTTTGTGCTAAGATAATAAAGAGTAATGGGAAAGCTGTCTATATTTACACGTGGATATATTTGTATATCGGCAAGTTTGATTGCCACCAACACAGAGACAAAGCCTCAGTATGTCACATGCATTCGAAGGAAGCCTTCTTGAATTAATTTTTGTAGAAGGCCATGAATAAGTTTATATGTTGTCTGAATTAAAATTTCCCACTCAGTACTAAGTGGCATTTTTCTATAAAGGACATTTTAATAAAACCAAAGCCCAATTTACTTCTGTATCATATCTGCTTTATTTTTAATGCTTTGGTATATTACCCTAACTATTAAGAGATAGAGAATAGAGATGCAATGTGGCTATATTATCTTCAGTGACTATATATGATGCACAGAGGTATGGAGTTGTATATTCTAGCTCCAAGACAACATTACTCATCTGCATAGCACATGGAAAATAATCTCTTAAAGATCACTCTCATAATCTATCAACACGAGCAAATGAAATACACAGAATGATGATTGGATGGAGTGTGTCCTTGGTCTTCCCTTTTCACAAGGCACTGTTGAGAAACCTGCTGTATAAATAAAACCATGTAATTTTATTTTTAATCTGCATTAATATTTTATGATTCCTATTTGAATTGATTAACCTTCATACACATCACCTCTTGATTTAAGTGAACAGTTAGTATTTTTATTTAGTAGTTTGTAAATTGCTGGTACAAATCCTCACATACTGAAAGTGTTTATGCTATGATAGGCACATTTTTATTCTGAATATTTTTAGGTTTTAGGAATATCAAAGACTCTTTTGTAATTATTCCAGGCAGGAAATCAAACTCTCAAAAGCACACATCCTCCCAGTTAACGGTAGGCTGCTCATGATCAAGGTTATTAGAGCTTTTTGGACCATGAATCCATTTCACCCTTGAGACTTCACAAACTGCTTCTGGGTGATTTAGTACCTGTTATCCTAAGGTTGTGATTGGGAATGAGAGTGAGAGACAGGGAAAGAGAACTCAGCATATGAAATAAAAGTTTCACAATTATATTCATTTCAAAAAAAAAACTTTAAGGCATTTTAAGAGGATTAGACTGAAAGCCTTGGGGATTCCCACTACAAATTTATATGACTACTTTCCACAATCAAAACTAACCCTGAAACCCATTTTCATTAGAAGTTACCTGTGGACTCTGACAGGAGGACTCAAAAAGTCATACTAAACAAATGGTTCTTGGACACCCAGACTTCTAAGTCATATAGCATTGGAAATTACATAGGTTCCATTAAAGTTAAAGAAATATTAATAGGTAAAGATATCATCGCAATGGATTGGATCATATCATTGTACTGAAAGGATTAGTATTGTGTTTTTTTTTAACTGACAAATAATTTAAGCCATGTGAAAATGAAGAACCCTCAAGATATCACACAGGGTTGACAACATGTCCTTCCTGTATTATTTCCTTGGTTTATGAATATGAATACATTGTATGTATATGACATGATTATTCTACTTAATTATTTTTAGATTATGGAAAAATTTTAAGCATGGTATCACATACCAATGATTGTGAAATTTACTACCAATGAAATTATTTAGGCCTAAAAGCAAATAAGTAATTTCCAGCAAAACCAAAAGAAGTATTGTTAGTCATGAGATTTGTAATAAGTACAGATTTACAATTTAAAAAGTTGATCCTGGCCTGAAGATATGGCTGAAGAGTTAAAGGCACTTTTTTGCAAAGCCCTTTGGCCTGAGTTCAATTCCTCAGTGTCCAAGTAAAGCCTGAAACACAAAATGGTGCCTGTGTCTGGTGTTCATTTACAGTGGCAGAGGCCCTGGGGTGCCCAGTCTCTCGCCCTCAATCTCTCTTTCTCTGTCTCTCTCTCTCTCTTTCTCTCTCTCTCTGTCTCACTCTCTTTCTCCTGTTCTCCCTCCCTTCCTCCCTTTTTCTTTTTTTTCTCTCTTCTCCTTGCAAATAAATAATAAATTAAATTTGAAACAAAACTGAAAAACATAAGGTAGATCCTAAAAATGTTGGATTATGAGTACTGATAGAGTAATCTTTGAAATATGAGCTAAAAAAGAATCAATATATTTAACTGCTTTTTTTACTTAATCTAATTTTAAATCTTAAATAATTCAAGAATTCCTTTCCTAAAACTTTGTTTTTTGCATAAAGTCAGTAATGGAAAATCATAGATGATAGCTAATGTTGAGTTCCAGTTATTTATTCAAGTTTGCCTCAGTTTGGATCATTTAGTGCATAAAAATTCTTCGGGTTTAATTACAAATTTTAAATGGAAATTAGGAAAAATACTTTCAATAGTAGAAGGCCAATATTAACAGTTTGTACATAACAAAACAAAAACATTTTATTTTATTTTCTGAACATATATATATATATATATATATATATATATATTTATATTATTTATATTTATATTTCTGAACATACCTATGGAAAAATCCTCAAAAATATCATTTATTCAGTTTTATTACATGATGATTGGCATGTTACCTTATATAAACTTAAATGATTAAATATAGCAAAATGTACTGAGAAAAATTAAAACAATTACTATACTCATTATACAGAACACAGTTCAAGGAATCATAAACTTATTAATCAAATAATAACTCAATAAAACAATATGACTAATTTTATTCAGGTGGTTTATAAAATCTAGTTCCAGTTGCATTTTAAATTATTTTGCAGTTTAATTATTTACTTCAGTACACCAGTAAGACAATTATGATTCCTTATATATCCATAGATTTTGTGTCTGATATTACAATTTTAATTACACAAAATTAAATTTAAAAAGGGATCCATAAATGTTTATATTGTCCAGCATCATACACTTTAAGATTAATTTAGTGTGTACTTGCATTACACTTTGCCATACTTCCTCATCTAAAACATTTCTCTAATTGGAAACTATTAATTTCATCAAACAATCTGTATAATGACTGCAGTTAAGTA
Source organism: Zapus hudsonius (assembly GCA_004024765.1). Lineage (NCBI taxonomy): Eukaryota > Metazoa > Chordata > Mammalia > Rodentia > Dipodidae > Zapus > Zapus hudsonius. The sequence goes on along the minus strand of PVHP010027311.1, from coordinate 17,623 downwards.
TTGTATCTGCAGATAATAAAAGAGTTGAATAATATATCCTAGAGCATAGAGTTTGAAAGCATGACTAACCAAGATGGAAAATATGGGGGAATAAATTAAAGTGCACAAAATAAAGGACCTTGAACCACTATAAATTTACATTAAAATACTAATTTGGGACTAGGATATATTTCAATAGAAGGTCTATAAACTATAAAACACTAAAAATTAATCAGATTGTAAAATTAACTCAGCTTTGATTGTTCCAGTAAGCTTAAATTCCCTTGTGAGAAAGCTTTTAAGGATGTCTATGTCTACCAAGTTCTGTTTTTTTTTTTTTTGTTTGTTTTAAGGCAGTGTCTCACTCTACACAAGGCTAACCTTGAACTCACTGCAATTCTCCCAAACTCTTACATTATAGGTAAGGGCCAACACGTTTGAGGAACACTGGATCAGTCAATTTTTCCTTTAAGACAAAAAATTATATTACATTATATTAATCTATTTATTTATTTATTACTTCAGTGAGGGAATGGAGAGAGAGAGAGACAGAGAGACAGAGAGACAGACAGACAGAATGGGTATGAAAGGGCCTCCAGCCACTGCAAATGAACTCAAGACACATGTGCCATTTTCTGCATGTGGCTTTGTGTGAGTACTGGTGACTCGAACCTGGTAGTTGTGCTGTTCAGGCAAGGACCTTAACCAAAAAGCCATCTCTGCAACCCTTTTTTCTTAAACAATATTTTATTTATTTTATGTACTTATTTGAGAGAGAAAGAGAGAGAAGCAGAGAGAACGAGAGAGAGAGCAGTCTGTTTTCTGTCTCACTCTAGCTGAAGCTGACCTCTAACTTTCTCTGTAGCCCAATCTAGCCTCGCACTCATGGGATTCTCCATACCTCAGCCTCTGCATAAAGACATATAGCTATACGCCTGGCCAAAGTTCTCATTACATTTTGACATTTTTACTTAGTGGGCCAAACTTCCAACACATGAGCTCCTGGGAGATGAAGCAGATAAACCATAGGGACCACAAGAGTATAAGTATATAGGAATGATATTTTCATTTAAATTATAGATTATGTTGGTATTTCTGGTTTGTTGTCATTATTATATTATAATTTTCAGGAACATAGATTTATCTGTCATTGATTGATTGAATGAATGATTGCTATATTAAAGATATTTTTTTTCTTTTTTATTGTCCATAATGAGTTACATTGTTTAGTGGGCCAACAATGAGTTGTTGTCCCCGATTCCTCATTGGCCCCCTTCCCCATCCCCAGTCAGCTGGATATCCTCCTCCGTGGAGCATGAACAGAATATTATTGTTTTCTACTATTGGTAATTTTAAGGGTTAATTTACTTCAAAAACCAATTTATACCCTTAAATATGTACAGTAAAGGCTACTTTAAATAATGTTTTCTGAAACAACTCTCCAATCTAGGCACTATACTCACTATTGTGTCTAATATAAAAACACTTATACATGGCGACAAAATATCTTCTACTTGTGATGTGTATAATTCTAAAGCCTTAAAATAGCTGTTTAGTTCCAAAATACATCATTATAATATTTCTTATTAAAATCAATAAAAAGTAGAAGTTATGTAAAATAATGATACATAAATAACAAATTTACTAACTTGTCATTTTATGAAAATTAGTCTCTGTTTTATTAAAGACTAAATTTGAAGAATTATAGTTTTCTTTGTAGTATTTCTAAAGATTTCTGCAGTAACCTCATTTTGTATCTCTATATTCATATTTTCTCACTTAAAGGAAAGCCTAAATGAAAAACATGTTTCCATATTCTAAGCCAATATAAACAAAACTACATGCTTTAGATATTTATTTAAAGAAATGACCTCAAATGGTGTTGTGAAATTTGAATAGCTATTTGGTTAGAGATCATTTGGATTTTTTTTTCCTTTTTCTCACATCAGGACAAATTTAAAATTGGTAATAAAAATTTAAACAGAACACCAGATGAACTAGATTTGAAGTTAAGTTTATAATGGCTTAGTTCTAGGGGGAAAATAAAAACCACAGATTTGTTTCTAACCAAATAGTAATGTAGGTAACATTTCTCATAAATATGATAGTTGATGCCATCTCTAATGTTTTCTGAAATAGTAAGGAACACAGCATCAACTTAAATGTTTAGTAGAAAAATGTCACAAAGTAGACATTAATAGAAAATGAAAAAAGAAGCTTAAATCTTTACTCACCATCACTAATAAGACAAATTACATTTCTGAAATTATGAAAACTGATTATGTTAATGAGGTTCTTGGAGAACAAGTTCTCCCATGTTTACTGGTGAGTTTGCAGTGAATTATACACATGAAGTGTCTGTTGACAACATAAGCAAACTGTGTGAATTAATGCTTCAGAGAAATTGTTGTAAGTCCATCCCAAGGATACATTGGTAGAAATAAGGAATGATTTGCACTCGCTATAGTTCTTCTGGATGACAAACGGATGCAAAGGTCTCCCTGTGATCTGATCAGGAACTGAAATACTGTGTCCTGGTTGTAATGAAACATGATACAGTGAAGGTGTGAGAAAGAATGCCAGGGCTCCGTACAAGGTCACATGAAGGACGTTCAGTGATGTCTGTTGATAGCTGTAAAGAGTAACATCCACACAGTGAGGACAGGTGCAGGAATGGAAGAAGGTCTTCACCTGGATAGCATGTTGAATAATGTTTGATTTGCAACCTTCGGATAGGTTTGCATAAGAAAAAGATAAGTTAAAAATGATCCAAATATTACTACATTCCTAGAAAGTGAAGCTAATCAAATTAATTGTGCATGTTGACTTAAAATATATTTTCTAAACAAGTTGCTTTAGAACATCCTTTTTTATTCAAGCTTGGAAATTTTCCTCAAAGGAAAACTGAACCACAATAAATTCCTGAAACCCATAGAGTCCACTCACCTGATAAGTAATATGTGTGGTGCCATATTAAAATTAGAGTCATTATCATGAACTAAAAATATATAAATGAGATTGACTTTCAGTAAGAAAAACTGTCAGCAGAAAAAATAAATAAAGGTATAAAATAATCTATGGGATATAAAAACTCTGGCAGAAAATTTGAACTAAAACATTAAGCCAAGACTCGTGTGTGTATATTGCATCTCTTACACATGGCTTTACAGTGCATGGTGCGACATACTTACAATTCTGGTACTGAGGAAGTAGAGACAGGTGTATTCCAGGTTGTACCCCAGTATGAACTACCACCACCAAGAGCATCCCTAACTACTCAAGACACCCCTCAGCAATGACCCTTGGCAACTTATTGTGAAAGATATCCACTCTAAAACAAATGTCAGGGAAGCAGGGTTAGGGGATAATGAAACCATCTTTTATTTAGTTCCTTTCTGAAGAATTTTCTTTTGTGTTATTTGAGTTCATTCATGTCTAGAACATGATTGTCTTTATTTGTGTACTGGTTATTTTATCCAGTCATTTAATCTTTTCTCCCTTCTACGAGGAAACTAAAGAAAATGAGATACTTGGAGCAAGGAGAAGTTGGGAGGGCAGTTCATCCAAACTAAAGAGGTTATAAATAAAGTACACAGAAACCTGCCTCTTAGAGAGCTATTGAAAAATATATATATATGTAAGTTAAAGAAAAGAGAGAGATTGGGCAGGATTGTCATGAGAAAGAAAGCAAACATATCAATGCAGAAGAGGGATAGTAATATAAACCAGCGGGTGTTCAGTTGAGGGACGACGGGACAAATAAAGGGTGGTGAGGGGATTAAATAAATTTTTAAAAGTTATTTTTAATTAAACTAAGATATACAATTTATTCACCTGTGAATCCAGAAATTTCTGCAAGAATCAGTCATGCCAGGTGGGGTGGTGCACACTGTTAGTTCCAGCACTCAGTGGGCTAATTAGGAAGATGACCATGAGTTCAGAGCCAGCCTTGGAAGACAGTGTGAGTTCCAGGTCCTCCTGGTCTAGAAGGAAAACCTACATGGACAAAATAAAAACAAATAGTAAATAAAAAAGAATCGGTCACATCTAAAAATAAACAACAACAAAAACCTACATTGCTGATCCTTGATCTTCAGCAGCCAAGGGAGTGGCTGTCCACCACCACCCACCAAAGTGTCCTACATTCTTGAGGAAAATACTGTGTGCTGCTGTAAAGATGAGGACTTAGTTTTCGTAGAACTTGTAGGAAGTAGATACTATTGTGATTTGTGCATACGAGAAAAGGAAACTGAAAGACATGTCCCCATTTTTAAATGAGTGACCAAGCCCAGAAATCAAATTTAGTTCTATGAGCTGTGGTGGAAAGAAGCCCCAACCCACTTTTATTATCGTAATATGTTTCCCTCCAGCAATCTTTCAGAAGAAAACTGTTTTAATCATTCCCATAAATGCTTCTATTTAACTCACTGAGTATTCAAAAATCCATTTCATATCATTTTTTATAAAAATAAATCAGGAATAAATGCCACATTGTTCACTTTCCTTTCTGTGATTTGTCACTAGTGAAATCTGCTTTTCTTTATTAAGGGACCCATGGAAGGTGTTAATGCATTCTTTTCATTCAATTTTAAGAATACATGTGCTGGAAATGATGGCATACTCCTTATACAGAGGTTTTTAGGTGATACTAATTGATAGATTTTTTTTTATTTGCCCCAATTTTGTATTTTAATATAAATTAAATCGTTCCTTTAATAGATGCAGCTGGTAGATAGTACCTCCTTTTATGGTTTAATTTAACAATATGTAATGTTCACAAAATCCACAGGGCATAAAAATAGCTTCCTTTTGTTATCACCTGAGAGTTTTCTAATTTATTCTTTTTATTAAATCTTTGAGAACAAGTGAAAGTTACAAAAGTGAAATTTGTGAATTAACATTTATTAAAGCCATCTTCAATTTCTCTGCATAGAAGAATGTTTAACACATAATATGAAGTGAGTTATACAGTTTCAATTTAAAAAATGTATTTATGAAAACAAATTAACAATTAAGAGAATTCAATGAGGACTGTAAACAAGGTGGAATAAATTTACCGTATTTTCAGTATCAGTGGCAAAAATAAATGAGTCCTAGAAAAATGGACTTGCTTAGTTCCACAGGGAGAATAGTCTTTTTAATAATTTTTTATTATTTATTTTTATTTTATTTTATTTTATTATTTATATTGTGGTATTAAAATAAAAATACAAGTATTAATCATTTGTAGATTGTGTTTGTTCAATGTCTCCTTACTAAGATGTTTCACACAGGGCATTAGCATATCGTTAGTTTACATCCTAGAGAAGATATGATATATTAGCCATTTTGTATCTCTATTAATGAATTACATTGCATTTGTCATTTCGACAGACTTTATGATGCTGTAACCAAAAGCCTTGTAAAAACAATGTAGTGGAGAAAGCCCTCAGTGGGATTCAAGATTTTAGAGGGTTCAGTCCATGGTCACTTGACTCTGTGATTGTGGGCCCACTGTGAGAGAGAACAACATGAGTGTGAGGGCATTGAGTAAGCCCATTAACCTCATAGTTTAAGGGAAGTAGATGAGGGACTATAGGAAATATACCATCCAAGTCACACTGGATGTGTGGATGGAGAACATAGGTAACTTAAAACAAGAGGTGGGACCTGGCTTGTTTTAAGTTACCTATGTTCTCCAGCCAGGTCCCACCTCTGAATACATCCAGAATCTCACACAACAGTGCCATCTGCTTTGAACCAATCATGCAACATATGAATTCTTGGACACATTTTTGTCTTCAAACTGTGGCATACACCTTGATTTTATACTGTTTTTATTATATTTTATTGAAAATAAAGTCTTATAAGCAGTATTTTCATGTCCTCACAAACAAGAAAATACACTCGGAAAAAAAAAAAGAGGTTAAAAGGAATCTACGGATTTAATTATGTGAATACTGCAACTATGTATCTAACCCTGAGTTCCCACAGTCCATGTATCTTTAGAGCAGAAGGAACATGTTGCACTTCTTAATTTGTGGCATTTTTTAGTTTGACTGATTAACATTTGCCTTTTTTGAATTGTAAACAAGTTTTTATAATGACCTTATGATTAGAGAGTGACTTTTGCAAGTCTAAGTGGGCATAAAAAATGTAGATGTCAAATACATCATAATATGGCCTCTAGCTAATTAAGTTAAATTAAATTAGCTAACATTTTAGAGCAAACATTCAGAGACTTTCAGATACTTTATCTCTTTCAATACTGCAGAAACACTGTGAAGGGCTATTACAATCCTCTTCTGTTTTTAGAGGAGAAAAACTAAATCTTAGAGCACACAAAAATTGTCAAAGACTCATCTATCGATCTGTGTATGTATCTCTATCATCTATCTATATTTTATATCTATTTATCTATCATCTATGTATATTATCTATCACCTATCTATAATCTATCTATCATCTATCTATATTTTCTATTTATCTATCAAACTATCTATCATCTTTCTATCTATCTGTTATATTAACATGTTTTCAGAAAAAATTCTTCAAGGGACAGTCAGCAGATGCTTTATCATTCCCAATTCCAAATGTTACATAAACAGCATGAAAGATGACACTTGTTAGGTCCACAATTCAGAAAGTCATGTCCTATGCTAGAGACAGATTTTAAGCATCTGGCTTTATATGAGTAGTGGGGATTTGAACCCAGGCTATCAGGCTTTGCAAGCAGGAACCTTAACTGCTGATCAATCTATCTATCCCCTTACTTATTTTACCTAGAACCTGGACCTATGATTATTCATTGTCAAGAGATCATATTCTTGGAGTTTTCAGTTGAAATACAATTTTTGTGATTTTTTTCTTGTTTTTTACTTTTTTCTTTTTATTTTTTGTTAAGTATTTTTTCAATGTCATTCTTCTAGATTGTTATCTTTAGAGTTAAACTTTTTAAACACTGTAGCAATTTTAGTAGTTAAGATACTCTGTTTTGTGAATTGTTTTGATTTTCTTAACACCTAACTAACTATATGCTCATTCCAAAGCAAGAAAGTTTTAAAATGCTCTAAGAATAGTAAAAGGAATTCTTTTAAAATCTTTTGTTTTTCTTTGTGAATTATGTCAGTTTTCTTTGGGGATACATTTTCTGCTTTACTTTTATCTTTTCTTCTTTCCTGCAGCAGGAATTAAGATCTATTGGCAATATTTCTAATTCTCACTTCTACAATATTCACAGCTTGCTACCAATATCTTCCTTGGGATTATTAGGACCAGTGTCATTCTGTCTTTTATTTCTGTTTATCTGTTAGGATAAGAAGTTGAGAATTCCCTTATCAACTGATGTGCACTTTTTCTAATGTACACAAAGCTCTGATGACTGTCTTCAGATAACTTCTGGGATCATATCTCTTGTGAATATCCAAGTGCCCACAAGCATGCTCATACACACATGTGCAACTACTGCCTGCACACGCACAGTCAATGTTTTAGACTAATATGCAAACTCATTATCTGTGCTCACCAAATATTAAAAATTGCAAGTCACTGTTGATAACACATTTCTTGTTGAAATGGAACACCAAAGTATTTTTTTTTATGTTTCTCCCTGTTTTATCTCTCCTGTTAATATCAAATGGTGAGTTGGTAGTCTTCCTTTTTATTTCAAATTCATAATAACTCTTTTGCTCTTAAAGAGTGAGTTTCATGTTCCTGACTCTACCAACCCATCCTTCACCATTTGGAGATTTTATTACTTGAGTCATTTTCACTCTTCACCAATACTTTTACGATGCTCTTTGTTATTTCAATATTCTAAGAACTAGGATCCAGTACTTATTTTGCTTGGTGGTATCATGGCTTATTAATTTCAAGACATCCTTTTCTTTTTTTACCTTATATATGTGAGACAACACTCCACCACTAAGTTCCAACCCATCCTCTATGTTTTCTCCTCCATTCTTTATTCCCTGACCCTGATGCTATGAATTGCATTGTTGACATCATAAATTATTCTTTGCCATTGCCCACAACTCCTGTGATATTTCAGTGGCAGCGAGTCTACACTTGATAATATCTTCTCATTTTCCAGCTCATTCAAATTAGAAAGCTAAATCCAACAATTATTCTTATGTAACCTAAAACATTTTATGTTTTCTCCCATCAAGTCATTGTGCCAAGTTTGAAATTTATAATAAAACATTAGCATATATTTCTCATATTTTTTCCGACTTAAATGTTTTGGCTCAGTTGCTTCTCTGATTTCTAACCTTGATAAAAATATGACTCTGCTATTCTCTGCTGATACTCCAGTTTTGAATGGGGCTGTTAATAACTTTGATCAACTAATACTTTCATTGAAAATTAATATTCACTGATTTCTGAGCAGGAATTTTATGTGACTATATTTTTCCATATTTATTCTCCATAGTTCTATATATTGAATGAGCAAGACTCATTTCCTTCCTCCATGTCCCCAGCCAGATGAGGGCCCTCTTCAGTGTGCTTTCTGGACCAGAACATGAAATAAAGTGTATGAGAAGTAACCATTTCCCCCTTTCTTTGTGTGCTGTTGCTGAGAGTGGGGTGATGGCTTTTGGTTTATTAACTTACTTTTCCAGATGACATTTTAAAAGTTGTTTTTAACAACTTTCCATTTGTAATTTCTACTAGAACTACTTGTCTTCCTTTTAATTTCTAGCTTTAAATGCTATGTTTTAAATTCTTACATATGCAGTATATGTGGCATGATGTGTGTAGGGGCTGTGATTGCATGTGTGTTTGGAGATGTGTGTCCCATGCCCATGAGTTTGGAGGCCAAATTAGACTGCCAAAAGTCCTCCTCTATCCCACATCCACCTGTTTTCCTGAGACGGATTCTCTCACTGTTCTTGGATTTACCAGTTTTGGTCATAAGGCTTGACCAGCAAGCCCATCAGCTTCTCTCATTTCCACTCTCCACAGTACTGGGCTACACATGTGTGTGACCATGCCTCACTCTTTATGCATGTGCTAGGAAATCAAACTCAGAGCTACTCAGATCCTCTCAGACCCTGATGTTTGCATGGCAAAAGCTCTTACCCAGTGAGCCCTCTCCCCAGCCCCAAATTCCTTTTAATCATAAAATTACAACAAAGTTATTGGAGTGGATTAAATGTATGGCCCCATAGATTCAGGCATAAATTTTTGTCATCAGTGGGCAGAATCCTACTGAGGAAGAGGTGTGTCACTAGGGACAGATCTTGAGACCAGCCTTAAGTTGTGTGTGGGGAGCAGTTGAACTGACTGTTAATGTTTGCTACTTGCTGGTTTTTGTGGTTTGATTCAGGTGTCTCTCATAAACGTGTGTGTTTTGAGTGCTTGATACACAGCTTACCTCAATTTTGGAATTGAATACTTAATGGAGGAGGTGTGTTGTTGGATGTAGGCTTTTGGGTGTTGCAGCCAGCTTCTGCTTGCCAGTGTTTGGCATGTTCTCCAGGTACTATCATCCACATGCTGTTGGCTAGAGGATGATGTACCCTCTGCTCATGCTGTTTTTCCTGCCATTATGGATCTTCCTCTCAAGTCAAATAATAAACCCTTTCTTCATACAAATTCCTTCTGGTTGGATATTTGTCATAGCAAAGAGAATCTGATTGTAACACTTGTGTTGGTGATTGCTGGATGTTGGGTGTATTTCTCTGCTTGGATCTATGGAAATGAACCAGCTTCTGTCATTGCTGGTGCTCCCCTGGAATTGGTGAGCCTGAAATAAACTCTTTCTTTCTATAGGCTTTTCCTGGTTGGATGTTTACCTGCAAGATGAAGCTGACTGCAATTCATCACACTCTCACTACAGTGTCCTGCTATTTATGCAAAATCTGTTCCCAAATGCAGATGATAGCATAAAATAGCGCTTTATGATCTTGACCATGGTCTGTCATTCAGTCGTATGCTGGATGGCATTCTCATGCTAATGCTCAGATGAAGACCTTCCTGGGCATCATCATTTTTTTTTTCTCTATTAATTTCATGAGGTAGTAAATATGCTGCATTTCCCTTATTAAACTAAATGCAAAGCACACTACCAAAACCTAAACTTCCTTTACCTCAATGAATTATCTAGAGAGCTTCACATTCTTTTTTTTAAATATTTTATTTATTTATTTTCAAGCAGAGAGATAGAGATAGATGAGAGAGAGAGAGAGAGAGAGAGAGAGAGAGAGAGAGAGAGAGAGAGAGAGAGAGAATGAACCAGGGCTGCCACCTTGTGGGTCTGGCTTATGTGGGTCCTGGGGAATTGAACCCAGGGCCTTAGGCACTGGAGGCAAGTGCCTTAACCGCTGAGCCATCTCTCCAGCCCCACATTCTTTATATTCATGATACAATTCAACAGTGGAATAGGCTGCATTTTATATGACTAATTATTCTCCTATAATTTTATACACACACATATACACAAGAAATCTTACCATGCTTCTTTATCTTATCGTGTTTCTTCAGAACCACTGTAGTTGCATTTTCTGACCACAGATAATCCCAGATGCATTCACCAAGATCCAATATGATTTTGGACTCCCTCACGCACTCTAACTGCTGGTCCTGATGCTCTCTTAACAAGAACCTAAAGAATGGTAGTGGATTTGCACTTGTGCAGAAGGAATCAGCTTGTCAGACTCAAAGAAATACTAAAAAATTTATTTGCACAAATTATAAAATGTAGCATTTAAACTATCTTTAATTAATCTTGTGGTATTTGACTTCATTCCAGACCACAGATCTCTGCAAGGGTGACAGGAGCTGATCTGTTCCTACGCTGTTTCTGTCTTGTAAGTGTAAACTTCAGAATCTTGCTTCCTGGAATCTCTGATTTTTTTTTTACTTATTTCCTGATAGTGGGGGGTGAGATGATTATATCTGCATTTAGGAATATCTCATACAGAAAATAAATTAAAAAAAAACAGTTGAACATCAAAAGACTATTTTTAGCTGGGCCTTGATTAATTTGTTTTTGAGAAAGAAACAATAAGACTGTCAAGAGTTGCTCAATGAAAATGAGAGGGAGGGAGAGACAGAGAAGAAGGAGAAAGAGAGAGAGAGAGAGAGAGAGAGAGAGAGAGAGAGAGAGAGAGAGAGAGAGAGAGAGAGAGAGAGAGA
>PVHP010027310.1:0-23977 GCA_004024765.1 Zapus hudsonius | reverse complement strand
AAACCCATAATGGCACAGAACATTCACAATGCAAAACATGAGGCACAGCAAAAACAGATTGACCAATACAATACAAGATTTAAAACAAACAGGGCACCATCAATCTCTAACTCCAAGCTCAATGATTCTTAACCAATAACACAAGTCTCTTGGAGATTCAATTCCGCCCCTCCAGCTCGGCTACTCACAGTCCGGGAAACATCATCCGGTGCTGGCAGCTCGCCTTGACACCCATCCATAGTCCTGGAATTCACTGGGTCTCCATTGCAACCCACAGTTCATCCTCATGGCTCCATCAGGCTCCATGCAGGCAACCTTGCACACCTGCTTCACATACCGATGGCCATTTTTCAAAAACAAAACTGTGTTGCAAATCCAATGACCCTATCTTTCTAACCATTCTCCATTCCACAGAACCAGGTGGGCTACCAACTTGTTAATCCAGGGGGTAACAAAGCATTCAGGCCCCTTACTTCAAAGAGTCTGCATTCTTCCTGTTCTAATGCAGACCAGCTGGCCCAATCTCAGTGGTTGTAATCTCTCAAACAATTGCAGGTGAACGGGCAGCAGTTTCGACTCAAAGATCTTCTTTCTGTGCCATCTCCATCTGCTCACACCAGTCCATCTTTACATAAAACAACCCTGCACAGGTTCCCAGGACACAAGCAGACAGAACACAGGAAGCCTTTCACACAAACTGCTTCTGGCACAGTCCTGATAAAGTTCTTTCTCCCCTTCGTAAGCCGAACCGCACAGTCCATAGTTCTCATTACATTCAGGTCTTTCAACTCTGACCAGAATGGTTCAATACGCTGTACTTACAGCACTGCAAGGCACCTCTTAGGCCGGGAGTTCAAATCCTTCCACATTCCTCCTGTAGATCACTTCCAGAAAACCATAAGCCACAAGATCAGGGTTCTAGCAGCAACAGATGACCCCACTCCTGGTACCAAAACTGTTGCAGTCAGCTTTCTTAGTTGCTCTGCAAAAAGAACCCAAACAAAAGCAGCTTGTAGAGGAATGGGTTTATTTGGCTTACGGACTCGAGGGGAGACTCCATCCTGGCAGGGAAAACGATGGCACGAGCAGAGGGCTAGACATCACCTCTGCCACAGCACTGCAAACAGCGGCAGGAAGGTGTGCCAAATACTGGCAAGGGGGAGCTGGCTTATAACCCCCATAAGCCCGCCCCAACAACACAGCTCTAATGAGGTTCTAATTCACGAACTGCCATCAACTGAGGATCGATCTATCAGAACACATTCAATTGTTTGTGGGGGACACCTGGATCAAACCATGACATCTTCCTGTTGGATCATTCCTTTGATGAGTAAGAAGTGACCCTCATTATGCTTTTTAATTGATTTTGGGGTAAAGTCTATTTTGTCAGAGATTAATATAGCCACACCCACTTGCTTTTTACTTCCACATGCCTGATAAACTGTTTTCCATCCTTTTACCCTAAAAAGGTTACTGTCTTTAGAGGTAAGGTGCATTTCCTGAAGGCAGCAGATGGAAGGGTTCATTTTTCTGATCCACTATGCAAGTCTCTGTCTTTTTATAAGGGAATTAAGTCCATTTATATTCAGAGATATAACTGTGAGGTTTGCTTTAAGACCTGCCATGTTGAAGAGTTAATGGAGGTTGGTGGCTCTGCTGCTGTTATTAGCACACTGACTGTGATTGTCGTGCCTGATCTCTGGTACTCTTCTGAGGTAGATTTCTTGTTTCTTCTGTGTTGGATATCTCCTGTAGGATCTTCCATAATTTTGGCTTTGTGTTCAAATAGTCGTAGAGCTGGTTTACTTCATAGAACACTTTCAATTCTCCATCTATTATGAGGGATAGCTTTGCTGGGTACAGTAGTCTAGGTTGAAAGCCATACTTCTTTAGGCCCTGAAAAGCATGATTCCAAGCCCTTCTAGCTTTCATGGTTTCTAATGAGACATCTGAGCTAAGTCTTATGGATTTTCCTTTATAACTTATGGTTTGCTTTTCTCTTGCAGCTTTGAGTGTTTTCTCTTTGCATTCTATGTTAGGCATCTTAATTAAAATGTGTCTTGGAGAATTCCTCTTCATGTCCTGTCTGTTTGGAGTCCTCTGGGCCCCTTGCATGTTGAGTGGGCTTTCTCTTGTTAGATAGGGGAAGTTTTCTTGAATAATTCTGTTGAAAATATTTCCTATGACCTTAGCCTGGGCTTCTTCTTCCTCTGGGATCCCCATGATTCTAATATTGGTCCTCTTTATGGTATCCAATAGATCCCTCAAAATTTGCTCACTTGATTTCTTGAATTTATTGAAACCTATGACATCCTTATTAATTCCTTCTGTCTTGTCCTCAAAGTCTGAGAGTCTGTCCTCCAGATTGTCAACTCTGGGACTGATTGATTCAATGGAGGTTTTTAACAACTACGTTTCATTTTTGTTTTCTGCTATAATTTTGTTTATAGTCTCCAATTCTTTGGTGAGATCCAATTTCCAGTTTATGTTTGTTTTTGCTAGGGATTCGTGAAAATCATTTTTAAGTTTTCTTAAGTCCTCATCAAATTTAATCAATTGATTGTCTAGCTCCTCCCGTAGTTGTTTCATTTTCAATTCACTTAATGTGTTTCTGAATTCATTCATAATTCTCTCCATTAAATTCAGCCTGGAGTCTATGCTTGTGTTGGTGAGCTTCAGTCATTCATGTCTTTTTTCATAGTTTCCATATCAGTCATTAGCTGCTTCATGTTTGCATTGCAGTTGTGGTCAGGAGTCATATTATTCTCTCTTCGGTATTGTATATTTGTTGTCTCCACTTCCTTTCCACTTTACTGTTCCATAATGGGACTAGGGGCCCTGAGTTGTTGAGTTCCGTCTTTGATTTCTGTGTTTTTTTTCATTTGTTTCTGCCCATGTCCAGGTAGGGGAGTGGAACTCAGGCACACTGGGGAGTGCTGTTCAGCCTGCTTTGCTTCCAGTGAAAAGATCACCTGGTTTGATCTTAAACAGAGGTCTTTCCTGTTGGGGTGTTCTGCCTCCAGCCAGGCTCAGATCTTTACCCATTTGGATCCCTCTGTATGTGACTATTTAGTCTTAGAGCTACCTCATCGGCCCCTGTCCCTGATTGGTATGCTGCAGTAGAAACAGCCCCAGCACCCCAAGCTACAGAGCCCAGGGTTTTTCTACCTGACTGTAACAAGTAGATCTGGAATGCTATCTTGCCCACTATGGGTAGAGACTCAAGGCTCTAGACTCTCCTTGGGCCAGTACTTGGTGGACCTGTTCTGATTTCATGCACCAACCCAGCCCCAGCCACCCAGACTCAAGAGCCTGGTGAGAGCTTCCTATTGCTCATGTAATCCATGTTCTCAAATTCCTGGACCAACCTGTGTCCTCCCTTCAATGGCACTTGACCCTGGTGCCCGCTGAAATCACCTGTACCCTCCTGGCAGTGGTGCATGGTCCCTGCCTGCACTGGCCTCTGCCCTCCCAGCAGTGGCAGCAGTTCCCAGGTATCTGCCAGAGTCCTGGCCCCGCCCATAGCTGCAGTCCCGAGTGGGCTTCAGGTGTGTGTGTGGGGGGGGGTCGCAGAGAGAAGTGCATCCAAGAATCAAGCACTGGAGGGAGGGGGCCGCAGGAGGGAGCAGTGCTCAGCCTGCAAGGGCTGGGGAAGCGCCTGTGAGAAGACAATGGAGGGGCAGCTTGGGGTGGGGGAGGGGCGGCTCTCTGTTCCTCTGAGGAGCAGAGATCCACTGGAGAACCCTGTCTGGGCTGGTGCAGGAGCTGGGGAGAGGGTGGTCTTGGGTTCAGGGCCACCTGGGGTCCGGGGTTTGAATCCCAGCTGGAAAATCAAACCTTTACGGAGACAGTCCTGGCCAGGCTGCTACTTGTCCGTCATCATGCTCCACCCTCTCCCTCTTTTTTTTCATACATCAGTTTTTAAGTTATCTCACATGATTTAGGCTCACTTTCTCCCAACACTTTGTAGACCAATTCACTTGATTCTTCAAAGAATCAATTGATCACAAAGCTGATGAGGAAATAAGGAAGAGAAAAATGAAGAATGTGTTAAGTAGAGGCATATGGTTTACTGTTATCTAAGTTTGTTTTTTTTCTTTTTTTAGAAGCTAAGATATAAGTACATAGTGTCAAACTGAGCATTGATTTATAGCTAGCAATAATTTATTCTTGGCTGCCAAATGTCACTCACAGTGTGTGAAGACAATTATCTCCTAACATTAGGTGTGTTTATCATCTCAGAATTATCATTTTTTCACTTAACATCTTTTTCATTAGCATGCCAGGTGAATAGAGGTAATATTAATCGTGTAAGTATATTTTAAGTGATTAACGTTACAATCTGGTTTTCATGAATTTATTTTTATAATTCCATACATTCCTATATTTTAATCACTTAAAAGAATTTTTTCTAGCTGTTCTCTGAAACATATGTCCAAACAATAAGGAACTTCAAATTTTGAGATGATATTGGATTAAAGGTAAGTAATGCAAATGCATTGCTTCAGTTTGAATAAAATTTGTTTGAAATTAGAAAACTTGGTTCATCAAGAATAGTGGTAACTATTGGTCCAAAATGCGCTGAAAATGCTAAGAAAGTACACTTCATGTAAGAAGCCTTCCTTCTGCCCTGTGTAACTTCTGGGATCCACAGATGTCTACTAAAAGCTGGAATAAATTGTCTTCCACCTTTGTCACAAACCCTTGATGCATTAATATATGTTTTTCTCCCACAAAATGATAAAATAAAATTTAGAAAATTGTCAACAAAATTGCTTATAGGGGACTTATGGTATCTTCTCCTATGGAGATTGGAGAGAAAGCTTTATGGAAAGATCATGGTTGTGGTGCTCATGGCTACAATCACAAAATAATAATAAATTCCACTCAGGAGCACCTGGCACTATGATATGAACACCTGATATTTTGTCAAGCACTTTACCTCATTTACTCCTCACAACCATTCCACAATTGAAGAAATGATATCAGAAATTGCATATAGATAACATGGCATTTGCATGGAAAAACATCTATTTATGGATCTCATTTCAGGAATCTTATATTAGTAAAGTTACCCTGTATTCAATATCCTGAATGACATGCATGCTATAATGAATACCCTAAGTTTAACATTATAATGAAGATTGAGTAAACTAGAAATGGATGTGTTCAAGTTTTATTGATGAAAGGAATTATTGCAAAGTACAACAGGAACAGAACTGTTAGGAAGAGGCAGGGAAATGAGCTCTTGTATATTGTGTTTTGAGAATAATGTTAAGTAAATTAGGGAAATGAAGTTCACCTGTTGTTGGGGATTGATAAAGGAGGTCTTTGGATGCTCATGAAGGCCTTCTCAATTTCACCCCAAGACATTCTTTCATTTTCGATGCAGCCTCCTATTTAAATGAAACCATAATCCCTATACTCCAAGATATTCAGATTTTGCTTGACAACCATGGCTTTTGTTTCTCATCTGGCCACATCCTACTCTCCTGCACAGGTGAAAAGTCACGGCCACAGTCAGATGCATCCTGAGTCCTCAGCATCCACAGGTATCAGAAAGTCTAAGCTAGCATCCATCCTTCAATTCATGTATTATTGACCAAGACTTATTGTGCATTCAGCAGCAGTGAATTAAAGTTTAATTAATATTCAGGAAGACATGCAGCATAAGTGCAAAAAAGTTATTATGAATAAATAAAAAAATAATTCCATTCAAACAATTGACAATTTAGTGCTGGGGAGTTGGCTCAGAAGATAAGGTGCTTACCTGCAAAGCATAACAATTGGGTTTGATTATTCAGTACCCATGTAAAGCCAGATGTAACAAGTGGCGCATGCATCTGGAGTTCATTTGCAGCAGCTAAAGGTCCTGGAGTGTTCTCTCTCTCTCTCTCTCTCTCTCTCTCTCTCTCTCTCTCTCTCTCTGTCACTCTCATCTCTCTCTTTAAATTAAGTAAATATAAAAATATATTTTAATTGGTTATTTTAGTACTCTTTATCAGAATGAGTAAATACTTTATACTTTTTTCATTTATGCATCCTTTATTTCATTTTGCTATGATATTATCATCACAGTAGTATATCCAGATTATATAACAACTAAGAATCTTTTAACTGCTAAACACTTTAATAAATTTCACATTACTCTTAAGTGTGAAAGCACCATCTGCTCTCAAACAAAGAACTTACACTGTTTCATAAAGTATAGACAAAATCACATAATAGTCTTGGGAAACACAGTAGTGCGTATCTTTCAGGATGTTCAAATGAAAGATGTTTTTCAGAATTGTTCACATTTATTTTATTTTAGTGGAGCTGGTCAAAGCAGTTATACACAATTCAGTCCAAACATGGTTTGCTATGCAAAACTTCCATATGATTAGAGCAGAATTCAAAGTGTATAGTTATAGATGAGGTGCTCATCAATGACCACATTCATACATTATTAATTATATTATTAATTAGAAACATCCTTGAAAGACTTTGTCTTAGAAGGCAAAATCTATGTCTTCCTAGAACAGATTTGTCACAAATATAACAAGGATTTCTTTACTAATATATTCAGTCTGAGTGTTAAAATTAAGTGCAAACATGTGGCATTTGCACAGTTGGATTTTTAAAGGTGCAGATTATATGCTAGTCAACTGCTGGTTAAACAGGCTTTAATGTGTTATACTGCAGAGGCTAATCTTAGTGACATATTTGAAAGGCTTTATCTTAGGAGGCAAAATCTATGTCTTCCTAGAACAGATTTGTCACAATTATAACAAGGATATCTTTGCTAATATATTCAGTTGGGGTTTGACTCACTGTTATATAAATCTTCCCAAGGAGCTGTTAAGATGATAATATCATAACCAATATACAATGTCACTGTGGAAGTAGGTATTATGCTAATGTCATAGAATCCAGCTGTCCTATTGTCCCATATCTGTGGAGCAGACAGAAATTGAGAGTGGTGCATACAAAGCATCCCACATAACCGGATTTCCTAGACTATGATTTCTGGGTAAAGTAGGCCACAGGCTCCTGCTGACTCCAGCCAGTTAGCAGAGGTGATTACAGGTATGTCTTTCCGATACCCTATCTAAGGATATGCACATAGTCTGAAATTAACTCTGGTAGAAGAACTCATAGTGCTTGGACAGGAAAATATAGAATCAGGGTTTTTATGTTAATTTACAGAATGCTGGTAATGAATAGCCTTGTGGTAAGGTATGAGGGGGCAAAAAATTTATTTTTAATTTATCCACAAAATTTAATTGTCACCTACAGAATAGACACTTATTGACTCTAAAAATCCTTTTAAGGTCTGCATCTTTTGATGTGTGTGTGTGTGAGTGTGTCACTTTTATATATGTCTAGTGTATGAATGTGTGTACGAAAGTGTATTCGTCCTGTGCACACCTGTAGCAATGTTGAATGCCAAGTGTACTCCTCTATTGACCATCAGCTTTACTTCCACTTGACAAATTCTCTTGCTGAACCTGAAGAGTTTGTTCTTTCCAGACTTATTAACTTGCCTGGGAACACAATAATTCTCCAAGGCCATTTATTCAAGAGTCTATGGATTCTTCATGTCACATAGTAATTAACAACTTTGTGTGGCTCCTGCTGTGTGCTGTGCTGTGTGTGTGTGTGTATTTTGTTGAATTTTGGAAATTTTAAAAAGGGGCTTTCCAAACAGTATAAATGTAATTTTAACTTAATCACTGAAATATTTCCATTTTTAAATATTTATATGTATGTTTGTAAGAGCGATAACAAACATGCACATCAAGGCCTCTTGCAACTGTCAACCAACTCCAGATTTATGAGTCACTTATTGTATCTCACTTGACCTGGGCACTGCAAAATCAAATCGAGGACAGTAGGCTTTGCCAGCAAGAGCCTCTCACCTCTTAGACATCACCTCAAGCCTCTTTACACTTTTTGCCTAGGAGTTATCATTGGATAAATATAATCATTATTGTTTAACATACTTATGGTCAGTGGATAATTATTCAGTGTGTAGTAACTCATACACACACATGTATGGGTGTATGTATAGTACTCTAGGCTTCAAATCTAATGTATTTTAATTTTATATTTAATATAAATTTAAATTTTAAATGATTGTGATCCAAGGAGGAAATAGAATTGCATATATTAAAAATGTACAAGCCCATATATACGCATAATACCAGTGGTAGTGCTAAGGTTGTAGATACTGTGAACTGATCCCATGGAAATATTGTCAGCCATATAAGAGGATCAATGGCTAGATTTTAATGTATACTGGAATTAAAGTTCAAATGTCAGCCATATTGATTCAGTTTCTAAAGTTATTGTAAATTTTGCACCCTCCATCACTGAATGCACAGTACAAAAGTGTGTGAGTTATGAAAACTAGAAGAGGAACTGTTTAAGGTAAAAAAAAAGGTACTTAAGTGAGGGCTGGTTGAAGAAATATATGTGACATAGAATTGTGGGAGGGGCAATGGGAAAGGTCCTGCTTGGAGGGAGGCAGAGTGTCAGGGGCAAAAGCTTTTGGGGGCCTTTGGAGGCACACCCTGGCTTAATCTCAGGATGGCATCTGACAGCTTGCCACAAGGGGCTTAGCTTAATGAGTTTCAGGAGGTAGTCCTGATTAGGCTATTTGCACGTCATGCACAGTTTCTTACCATTAGCTCCCTGATTGGTCAGGAAGCTCTATATATACTGCCTCATTCCCCGCAATAAAGAACACACCTTCATCAACCCACAAGCGGTGTGTGTGTGTATTTATATGATCACTGTCCTCTGCAGCAGCTGGGCAGTGATAGCAGAGGTACAGGGAAGTGGAGTGGAGAAGGAGGAACAATAACAAAGCGTGGATAAAAATGTCATAATGGAACACATTCCTTGGTTTGCCTATCCTCCAGAAATGAAGAGATGGTTGCACTTTTGACCCCATCATGGCTGTATTACCTACCAAAGACCTTCATGATATTGAACCCAGAAACATTTGAACATGGATGATGCAAGTGGGTGAAAAAAAAAAAAACATATCAAAATACAAAAAGGTGTAGTCAGAAGGAAGAAGCCCAACATAAAAAGGTGCAAAATTAGATAAAACGAGGGGATGATAGTCAATGTATGTTATGTTCATATTTGAAAACTGTCAATATTTTTTAAACCCCAAATATAACAAAAAATGTTAGAACTCATTTTATACTCTAGTAGGTAATGAAAAAATGGTGGTTCGTTTTTCTGAAATATATTTTAGCTCTTCCCAGGAGAATGAGGCATAAAATAGTTTTAGGTTGGAGATCATTAGACATCTGATAACACAGTTCCCAAGACAGTAATGACTTAAAAATAACTTTACCCGGAATTAGGAAGATGGGAATGATAGGAGAGTGGGCCAATTTTTATCACTTTATAGAATGTGAAAAAATCTGGCCAGTTTTTATTTTTTTATAAAAAAAATTTATTAACTTCATTAATAGATGAAACTGTCAAAGTTTTGAAATGTAAGGGGAAACTTGAGCTAGACTATTACAGGACATAGTTCAAAGAGGAAGACATCATTCTAAATTCATAAAACCAAATGGGGCCAATGTTATAATTACAGGCAAAAGCTGAATTATACATTTTAATATAAAAATTGCTGTGTTAGATTTTTGTCAATACCTTGATCTAAATGCAGATGTTAATTATGTTCCTATTTTTAAGACGAATCTACTTTGATAAGGCAATAATGTATTAGGAAAAACAGTTTCCTACCAACCATGATCATATCCAAGTCCCTAGTACAAAAAAAACAACAACAACAACAATAAAAAAAAAAGAAAACTAAAGAGAATATAGGTTGCAGATAGAATTCATGCTGAGCTGGATCTTAGAAGAGAGAGGTAATGACTGGTCACCCTTGTCAGTCTGGCACATTGGTAAAGGTATGTAGGGTTGATGAGGGAGGCAGGGGATGCAGGATGAGTGTCTCATGTACACAGAGATGAAGCCACACCTCCCTGGCCATGGCCATCACTGAGAAAGGGGACCACAGACAAGGGAATACAGGCCATCTTTGGGCATTTAAAAATGTTAGATGATGTATTCTTTTCCCCTCTAAGTCTCGGAAAATAAGGACATACTCATTCAAAATTGGCTTTTGTGTAGGTTGGATCCATTTTGATATTTGAGCCCCAGGAGTGATGGAACCAGGCCATTCTGACATTTTACAATTTGTATTTGTGTTTGCAAATAAAATAAAATAAAATAAAATAAAATAAAATAAAATAAAATAAAACAGCCTAAGTGTGATGGTTTGAATGTAAATATATGTCCCCTATAGTGTGAGGTATTTTTGGTTAAGCATATGCTTCCTACTTAAGTCTCTAGCAAGCAGAGACCTGCTAGAAGAAGTGTGTTCCAGTGTGGATGGAGGGAGGTTGGAATGGAGTCCAGCCCTAAGTTGTGTCTGAGCAAGCCTGAACCCTCGCTGGTCTTTTATATATTTATTTTCTTTTTTCCCCTCTCTTTCCGCTGAAGCGGTATGCTGAAATGAGCTGGTGTCTTCTGACATGAAACTTCCCCTGGAATTGTAAACCAAAAGTTAAACCTTTTCCTCCCATACACTGTTTCTACTTGGGTGCTTATCTAGCAATGAGAAGGTAACGTTACCACTAAGTTTTAAAAATCTTTAAACATAGATATGTGTACACTAGCCTCTCGTCCTTATTCCAATGCTTTTTATTTATTATAGAAAATATTATGTGTCTTGGAATAGTGAGAAATTTATGCAATACAGGTCAATATTTAATTTTTTGAGTTTGATAACACACAGCAGCTACTGAGGTTTGAATAACTACTGTCAGCTGGTTTGCTTGTTATTTTTGTCAAAATAATGATGAATAAAACAGAACAACCACCAAATGTTTTCTCTGAAATCCCGTGGCTCTGATGATTTAATAAATTGATAGATCTTAAGGCTCTGATGAGCCTCGAATAACCAAATAATGAAAGTTATTCTGTAAAGATATATTACAAAAATTTGAAGCCAGGTGTTTTGATGAATGCCTTTAATCCCAGCACTCAGGAGGCAGAGGTAGGAGGATCACTGTGAGTTCAAGACCAGCCTTAGACTACATAGTGAATTCCAGGTCAGCCTGAGCTAGAGCAAGACCTTACCTTGAAAAACCAAAATTAAAAAAAAAAAGTTTGATTTTTATCAGTGGATTTTATTTTTAAATTCCTGAAAATTTTTCATTAATAATAAATTATGTAGTATTCATTAACTTCGTGTAGTAGGTAGAATGTTCCCCTAAAGTTTGTTGATGACTGAGTTTTTGGAAATTCTGTCACAAATTCACAACAAAAGAAAAATTTAATATATTGTTACTTCAAAATAGAATCCTTTTGGGGCTGGAAAGATGGCTCAGCGGTTAAGGCACTTGCCTCCAGTGCCTAAGGCCCCTGGTTCAAATCTCCAGGACTCACATAAGCCAGACCCACAATGTGGTGGCTCTCTGGTGCTCTCTCTCTTTCTCTCTCTCTCTCTCTCTCTCTCTCTCTCTCTCTCTCTCTCTCTCTCTCTCTCTCTCTCTCTCTATTTACTTGAAAATGAATAAATAAAACATTTTTAAAAATAGAATCCTTTTCTGCATTAACTGGGTTTTCATAAAGTCATAAAGGTTCTCCAAAGCAGACCTTCCCTTTGTGGGATCAGAGGGATATATGGAAAAAAGAAATCAGAGAGATTAGAAACACAACAGGATCCTATTTTCCTACCTCACCAGAGACCAATCTCTAAGCCTTAGGAGATAAGAGGAACAGGCTTCAGTAACCAACCTGCACATCTGGCCTACAGCCAGCAAAGACCAAGACCTTCTAATCTACACCACTCACCCCACCCAAGGGCTTGGATGACCTTGGACGTGGAGTCTTCCTTACAGCCTCTAATGCATTCCTGCCTTCAAACCGGACCTCAGACAGGTAAGAGTCTAAGCAGAGAAGTTGTCCAAATCTACATGAATGCCAATCCAATAAAGCTGTACCTGGCATAGATGTGTTGTTTTTAGACCCAAGTGTGTGGGCAGTGGTTATAGCAGCTAAAAAAAAAAAGAAAACATGAATCATCATATTTCTGTGGGACTTGCAGAGTTCAGTGGAGCACTTAGTGGGTGGTGTGGATGAGTTCTCATGACAAAGAGGACAGCCAGAAGTTGCAGAGAAAGAAAGAGGATAGGAACACTTATTTTCCTCCTTTCAATGGATGCATTGTCTCTGAATCCCCAGGGAACTTAGCACAACCAAAGCTACAAATAAAATCAATCCAAATCTTTCAGTCTTGTATGGAAAAGTGCCCTGTGTTTTTGATTCATCTATCATATTACTGACTGTACCACCTGTTACAGCCTGAACCTAGACTGTGAAGTGTAACATTGATTTTCTCAATTTTCTGTTGCCATGAAATGTGTTACAGAAGATGTTGAAATATTACTTTGAAAAAAAAAAATGCAGCCAGCTTCTAACCATTTGTGTTCCAAACCAGACCTCACTGTGAATTTGCTTCCTTTGTAGGAATCAAGATGTTTTAAGTGGTTTAATTTTCATGTGAGTAGTTGGGGCAATTGTGTATACATTTAGAAGACAGTGTTTCTTGTCAAATATCTATAAAAGATTTTATCAAGCATTTCATAATTTTTAATAAAGATGTATTATCTCAAAAATCATTTTGCTAAATTATGTGAAAACATCCCTTCTTTTTGCCTTTAATAATTCCCACTCATTTTTATATCTCCTTATATATCACTAATTTTTCAGATCTCTACATATGTATTTCTAAATGAATTTTTCTCACCTTGTGTAAGCATTCTCCTTTAAATGAAAGTCGCTTCTGCTTGTCACTAAATGGGTACATCGTCCTAAGAATTTTAATGCCTCCAAGAGGAACATCCGGAAGGTTAATGGCAAGTGAAATTGTGTATTAGCATGTTAGCGTGGGCTTCGTTAAATTTTGGTGTTCATTACTTGTCTTTTCTATGATCACATGCTTCATTGAAATATTAGATTCTGTCACTGTAGTCCCATTAATAATTCAAGAACTGTGTTCTAAACATCTTTGGTCAGCGCCTTTTGGTGCCATCTTTCTGACCTCATACCATTAACAGAGACAATAAGTGTTCATGGAGGGCAATTTTCCCTCTTTGGAAAACATCTTCATGATGTGCACAATCTGTTTTCTTAACCATCAAGATAAAGCTAACCATATAAGTGCTGTCATCATATTCTGTGAATAGCACATGTACATTGTAGAAGATGTAAAAAGTAAATATGGAAATAATAATTCACAGATAACTTTTTATAATCATTTTATATGAAATGTGAGTGACACATAAGCAATATCATATTGAGTATCAGACTTTCTGTGGGATTTTGCTAAAAGGGACACGGAGGGTATGGGGTTAAGGGAAGTCAAGACAAGTTGAAGCCCTGGGTAGTCTCTGCACTGAAATCCGGTAGGAGCTTTGCCACCTCCACCATTAATCTTAAAACTCCCAGCTCCCTAAGCAAGCCACAGTGAATCGTGCATTCTCACCCCTGCAGGGCTGACAATAGGTGACAGATCCAGGTGACAAACTTGTCTGCCACCATCACCATCAAATGCATATCTGGAATCATCACATACTTCCCACCACTCAACTTATGCAAATTAGGCATTCACAGGTTACCTGCCCTCACCTATCCCCTCAACAGGTGCCCACTCACCACCAATCCCCTTACTCTCCCCTGCCCCTAATTCTCCTGGCTTCTTCTCTCTATAAACGTAACCTCTCCACATACAATAAACAATACATCTGCTCATCCTACCTACAATGGCTGTGTCCCAAGAGATTTCTCTCATATTTCGCGGGCTTGTGCCCTGCCTGTGTGCCTACTCCATGGAACCACCCGGCTTCCTTCAGCTCAGCCACAGACTGAAAACAGCAGCCAAGCGACCTGCAGCTGCTGCCTGCTGGCAGCTCTGCCTCCACTGCAACCAGAGTTCATGGAGAAAAAAAATGAATGACAACATTGGCACCCTGAACGTGGGGCCTTCCACAGGCTGAACAGCTTTTACCTCTATAATACAAAGGAAATGTAAGTCTCCCTTCACACAAGGGACATCGGCCCCAGGGGAAATCTGGGATCTTGCCTCCAAACTCTTTTTTCCTTACTTTGTTTTTGGCCCATCCCATCGCAAGGGACTTTTCTAAGGCTAAGAAACAACTGATATATCTTGGCTGAGGCTGCTCTTCTGCAGAGAAGGAAGGCTCTTAGCTGGACAAATTGTCCCCAACAGCCTTCGGGTGTTGGAAAAGGCCACTCTATCTTAATCTCTACCTTGAATCAACCTGGTCACATATCAGCCACTTGAATCCCATCTGGGGGGCTGCCAGATTCTTAAATTTGTGGTGAGGCTCACATCTGAACTTCTGGGGAATCCCTCTTATTGCTGGTCAATAAGAGCATATTGCCCTTTAGTTTTGGCATTTCCACATCTTTTCTATGATGGGAAATTCCACGTCCTGTCAGAAAAGCTCTCCGATGAAGGGATTAAGGACACTCCTCAAGTCACAGGGACTTAACCTTTCCAAAAAAGGGGCTGCTTCCTTCTGGGAGGAAGCCCAGAAGACATACTCATTAAAACTATATTATGGCATGGGATTACTCCAGAATATAGGTTATTTTGCCAAAGACTAAAAAAATGAGCATTATGACAAGTGGATAGTTGCAACCCAGGACATAGGGACTGCCTCCCACAAAACAACCTCTCTGGTACAGGCTCTTGCCACAGCCTTACACCCGCAGGGAAAATGCTTTACCTTGGTGAGAAAGGACATTGGTAGACAGAATGCCCAACAGTTAAAGACACCTCAAATAGAAAGGCCCCTCCTGATAAAAATCCCTCCACCAAGGACTGTTTGCCCAAGGTGTCACAAAGGATTCCACTGGAAAAGAGACTGTCGTGCCAGTTATGATAAGGATGACAAACCATTAAAACATTTAAAAACCCAAAGGGGCATCCCTCAGCCCATCTAGTAAGAGGGAGAACACATGATGTACAATGAGCCACTAGTATACTCAAAGGAGCCCACCCAAAATTACTTCTAGAAATAGGAGGGAAATTTTTCAAATGCCTAATAGATACAAGAGCAGACATGACTATTTTAAAACAATCTAAGATCCCACAAAATTGGGAACTCATCCCACAACCACAGCTAATGGGAATAGGAGGTCCATCCCAAGCTTATATAACTAAAGAAACATTTAAATGGAGTGACCCCAATGGAACGACAGGCCTTATCAGACCATTAGTGGCAGATGTTACAACTAATCTACTGGTAAGGGATATCCCTGAAGCTCTAGGTGTTCTAATTTCTAGCAATATAGAAAAGAAATGCATAGAAATACAAGATCATAAAAATTACTTTGAACAATATCACCCCCAATCCTAAGGGTCACTGTTGATTATAACACTCCCTGCCTAGAATGGCTCTCTGATGAGCCAGTCTGGGTTGAACGGTGGCCTTTGTCCAGGGAAAAATCAAAAATCCTAAATCAGCTAGTGACTGCACAACTCCACCTTGATCGTATCTGCCCCTCAAGGAGTCCATGGACTACTATGTTTGTAATACAAAAAGGGTCAGGAGGGTGGAGATTATTACAAGATTTAAGGGATATTAACAAAACTATGTTAATTTGGGTGCTCCACAAAGAGGACTGCCCCTTGCTTCAGCTATTCCTGCTTGCACTCCCCTCCTTGCTATAGATATCAAAGACTGCTTTCTTTCCATTCCCCTATACCCAGAAGACCACAGGTGCTTCACATTTTCTGTCCCTTCTATGAATAATACAGGACCCTCTCAGAGATTTGAATGGAAGGCACTCCCTGAGGGAATAGCAAATAGCGTTACCATATGCCAGGAAGCAGTGGCCATGGCTCCAAAGCCCCATAGACAAGGATTTTCACATTTCTCATTATATGGATGCATTTTTGTCTGGGGAAACCCCTCCATATCCTCAACCCAATTACGGGACCAAGTAATACCCTCTTTAACTTCACTAGGATTTAATATTGCCCAAACAAAATTCAGCTCATCCCACCATTCACATTCTTAGAGACTGAACTCTCCTTGAGCTCAACCCTACCTCTAAAACCCATCCTTTCATTTCCCTCAAAATTAATTCTAGATTCCCTCCAAAGTTTCTTAGGAAACCTTAATTGGCTTTGCCCATGGCTCCCAATTCCTACAAGTACCTTACAGCCATTTTAAAAATATTAAAACGGGATAAGAATCCCTCCTCCCCTGCTGGGCATGGTGGCACACGCCTTTAATCCCAGCACTCGGGAGGCAGAGGTAGGAGGATCACAATGAGTTCAAGGCCACCCTGTGACTACAGATTGAATTCTAGGTCAGCCTGGGCTAGAGTGAGACCCTACCTCAAAAAAAAAAATCCCTCCTTCCTTTGCTATTTAAGCACAGAGGCCAAACAAGTGCTAGATGAAATAAACAATAAATTTGAAAATATGTCTTTAGCTAGATATGAGCCCAAAAATCCAGTTCAACTTCTCATATTTAACCCCCCAACTGGCATGGGAGCTTTATATCAACCTCAGGGTGTCCTACAGTGGCTCCACACATCCATGGGAGGTTCCCCTAGGTTTCTTACAGAAATAGATGCACTAGCAGGTATGATTAAAATGGGATAAAATAGGGCCCTTCAAACATTAGGCAAGGAACCTGATGTTATTATAATGCCTTTCTCCCTCCCCAATGTAGAGCGGATACTTAAAAATCATTCCAGGTTCACAATTAATATAGAAGAGAGAGAAGCCTGTGGTGGGCATGAAGCTTTTGCAGCTCTTATAAGATCATATATGTCCTTCCATAAGATTGGGTGTCTTTGTCAGGCACAGCGTGGATGCTGACGATGTCTCCTGTACCTCCTGGGTTTCCAATCCATCTGGGATAGGCGGGCCATTTTCTCGGCTGGAGGGCTGAAATCTGACATTTCTGGCTGGAACCCAGATGGTTCTAGGTTGATCCTGTGGAAAAATAAAGCAAAGACTCTTCCTGTCATAAGAAGGGGTCTGGCCCCCTCCAGAGACCAACTAAGGGGTCTCTCCACCCCACAAGGATGGCAGGGGTCACCTCAGGTGTTTTCCAGTGGAGGGAGATGGGGGAATGAGATGAATTTTTATGTATGTTAAATATGTTAAGGGTACTTAATACCATCCCCCAAATCAAGGAATTATTGAAAGAACTCACCAAACTCTTAGGTTCGTCTTTAAAAAAAGGGGGTAACGCTTATCCTCCAAATATTCAATTACTGATGGTATTAAGTACCCTTAACATATTTAACATACATAAAAATTCATCTCATCCCCCCATCTTCCTCCACTGGAAAACACCTGAGGTGACCCCTGCCATCCTTGTCGAGTGGAGAGACCCCTTAGATGGACTCTGGAGGGGGCCAGACCCCCTTCTTATGACAGGAAGAGTCTTTGCTTTATTTTTCCACAGGATCAACCTAGAACCATCTGGGTTCCAGCCAGAAATATCGTATTTCAGCCCTCCAGCCGAGAAAATGTCCCACCTATCCCAGATGGATTGGAAACCCAGGAGGTACAGGAGACATCGTCAGCATCCACGCTGTGCCTGTCAAAGACGCCCAATCTTATGGAAGGACATATATGATCTTATAAGAGCTGCAAAAGCTTCATGCCCACCACAGGCTTCTCTCTCTGCTATATTAATTGCTGTCTTTACTCTGCTTCATTCTAACAGTGCAAGGCCAGTTGGACTAAGGTCCCCAGCTCTCACCAGGTCCCCTCCTGGTGGGGAATGATAACTAAGCCCAACATAAACGCTGCTCCCCACTCACTGCTCCCCAGCTAGGATTATTCCACAGGAGCCTCAGGTATCATGGGAGCTGCACCAGCCCAGGACCTCCCGAGACTGCAAAGCAACTCCAGATGCATGTGTGCCAATTTGTACATCTGTCTTTATGGGTGTACTGAGGAATCAAACCAGGGTCATTAGGCCTTTCAGGCAAGTGCATTAACTGCTGAACAATCTCTCCAGCTCCCTCTCTTTTCCTTCTGATGTTTATAAATTGGAAATTGCAAAAATCATTCCTACGGAGGTAACACTTCTTTCAACTGTATCTTCTTATTCAGTTAAAGCTTATTAAAGATGTACTGTTACCATAAACAGGGTGTGAAAACCTCAGTGATTATGTGAATTAAAGGGATCTACTCTAAACACACTAGAAACCATTACAAGATTTTCTTCCTTGGAATCCGTTCTTGAAGACCCCTCAACATCATTTGAAGGATTCTATTGGATTTGAATTAACAGCGCACTTTTTATTTTCATTAACCCTAAATAAATTTTAAGAAATCATTGTAATCCTTGAAGAATATGTGACTTCACCATGAAAACAAATCACACATCACACTGAATTATAGTAGTAGATTTCTCACGTTTATAGTCATGATTGCCAACAATTTACTCTCCTTCAGTGAATGAATGGGTAAGAAATGCCAAGTGAAATAATTATGATTGTTATTCAAAAGCTTCCTAAATTTGTTGTTTATCATATTAAAGAGAATCTCTTTTTATTGTCTCACAGTTTACATCTATTTTAAGTACTTTGAGAGAAATAATTTAGCAGCTTTTATTGTAACTCTAAATTTTGAATTTTCTAAGTTTTTTTGAGGAAAGGATACATAGACAAACAACATGGGACAAAATCTCACATATATATATGTATATATATACACACAAATATTATTTATTAGAGAGAGAGGAAATGTGCATGCCAAGGCCTCTTGCCACTTTAAACAGACTCCAGACACATGAGCCACCTTGTGCATCTGGCTTTAATGTGGCATCTGTGGAATATAACAAAAATATACAAAGAGGGAATTGTATCAAAAAAGCATAATTGGTAAAAGGTTTGGATAGAATATATGTCCAAATTATATGTTTAATTCATTCACACAGGAGAACACTATGGGCACTGTGAATTATCAGAGAAATCTAACATAATCACAATGAAATACCACTACATGACCATCAGAATAAAAACAGTTTGCTATGAAAACCTCTTGTTAGGGTTGGGAATATAATTCAATAAGAATTTTTCACTCCCCCAGGTGGCATTATTTTTTTATGTTTTTCTTCCTTTTGTAGGAAATTTTAAATTTTGTTTAATTATTGGTTTAATTACTCATATAATTGATGAAGGGGAATGTTGAATATATGCACTTCCTA
The DNA here is from genome assembly GCA_004024765.1 of Zapus hudsonius. Classification (NCBI taxonomy): domain Eukaryota; kingdom Metazoa; phylum Chordata; class Mammalia; order Rodentia; family Dipodidae; genus Zapus; species Zapus hudsonius. The sequence continues at coordinate 4,688 of PVHP010027310.1, read as the reverse complement.
TTACCTTCTTGGCTCCTAACTTTCCTGCTAAAACCCTTCTACTTTCCAGCTAGTCTCTCTGCTAATTCGATATCTCTGTGAGGGTATGTGTTTGAGCCATTGAGTTTTGACTTCTAGTTTATGATAGTAAAAAGGGAGCTCTCTGGGAAATAAAAGAATAGAGAGGAGGAGAGGAAAAGAGAGTGATGAGGAGTATGAATACCATTAAAGTACATTATATACGTGTGAAAATGTCATAATAAAACCCATTATGTTATACAATGAGTATGTGCTAATAATACGAAGTAAAAGTAAAAATTTAAAAAAATATGGTGGCATAGTGGGAATTAAAGGTTTCCATACAAATTTTATATCTTTTTTTCCAGCTACATGAAGGAAATGATGAAATTAAGAAACCAGCTAAGTGACTAATTATGAGATAATGGTAGAGAAAATGTGGAGAGTTCAAGAGCATTGTAATCATGATTACGGGAATGAGTTAGCCTTGGAGGATGTTGCAGTCAGCCACACACCACTGGGATGAATCATCAACGCAGGCACAATTTGGGGGAGGAAAGTATTTATTGAAACTATTGAGGGGAAGTTCCATAACATCGAAAGAGGCTGGTCCTCTTTCACAGGTCCAAGCAGAGAGAAAAACCTATCACCAACACCACACACACAGAACAGCAAACAGGCTGGAGGAGGCAAGGAGAGATTAATGCATAACCCTGTTTAAAATTACTTGCCTGTTATCCAAGAAATTCCAGTATTCTATCTTAAATTGGAGGAATGCACTATAACTTATTGCAAAGATGCAAAACAAAATAAGATGTATATGAATATTCTTTTCTTGTAATTTATTCAAAGATTTGATGATTTTAAAGATAGAACTATTATCCTGCTTGGCCAGGATTTCTGTAGTGTATTCTACAAATGACATTTTACATTATGCATCTTATCTAGTTACTTTGCTGTGTGTGCAACTGAATTGAAAACCAAAAAGAAAATAATACAATGTCCTTTTTATATATAAACAGTGTTGAAACTAAAAATTGGTATCAGTTGCCATACACAATTAACTTTTAAAACAAAAAAAAATAAATTTGGCTTAGGATAAAGATTGCTGTCCCTAACCATTTGCCAAATCTCTGTTCATTTTCTAAATCAAAAGTATGTATTATATTATTTCTAAATCATAAGTATTATAATAATTAGTATTATTTCTAAATCAAAATATAGAAAAATCTCAGCATATTTGTGAGGCTTTCCTATATTTTGCCAAGCTGCTCTCCAGAAATTTTAATTTTTTTATCTCTATTAAATTGAATTAGTAATTATACATTCATGATTGTTAAAAAACATATTTGTGCATTTTTCAGTGTATATGAATGATTGTTGCTTTAACTTTGCATCTATGTTTCCAATATTGATTGGCAATTTCTATAATTGTGCATAATGTCCTTGCAACAAATCCCCTCCTTTTCACTTCTTTTTTCCTTCCTCCTTTTTCCTTCCTCCTTATGCTCCTTTCAGTGAAGCCCTTTTTGTTCCCTACCCATCTCTCTTCTACTTTAATGTTCTTTTTTTTGTTTGTTTGTTTGTTTTCAGTGTGACTCACTGAGGTTTATCAGGGAGGTCCACCAGAGCATAAGCACGGATAGAGAATTTCTATGGGAGCATGCACAACCTACCAATGACTGCACCACTGCAGAAAATGTCTCTCTTTCCCACAGAAATCATTACCTTCAAGATGGTGGGAGGGGTGTTGTGGAACACTTCTGGGCATGAAGTGGCTTTTGCATTCATGTCCTCGGTGACCATCATAAGCTGAAGGAGCCCTGAACAGTATTGTTTCCAGCAGCAGTTTATAAGATATGGTGGAGGAGGGCATGAGGGCTCCTATCTCCCTGGGAACCTTCTTACAGGACCTTAGTATGCAATAAGGGCTCAGTAGACATTCCCTAATAAATGAGAACAACGTTATTAAAAGTTACCATCAGCATCAACAAATAAAAACATACACAAATAAATAAAAGCAAACAAACAAACAAAAAACTATTACAGCTGCTCTCTATATATCCACCTAAAAGTTTCTACTGCTTCTGGTTTCTTTCTTCACCACCAAACTGCACATGTGTATGTCTCTTTGATCCCTATTACTCTATGTCTTTTTAAGTAGTAACCATTCCACAGCCTGGATGTCATTCTATTTTGGAATTTCCACCACTAAACAACTTTGGTGGAGTGGCCAAACTCAAGTTTACATGTCATAGGAAATGTGCAGCTACATTTTCAGCAGAATATAAAATGAATGTTTTCTCATCCACCTCCTGACAAGAGTTTCTGCTGCCCTCTGGAAACAGCATGGTCAGGAATATCACAGCCATGGCCATATCCCTCAGTATGTATTTTCATGGCCATATCCCTCAGTACATATTTTCTGTATTTCTTACTTTTCTACTTGCTGTGATCACATACCTGACCTAAATCAACTTAAATTAGGAAGGACTTATGGGGCTCATATTTAGACTAATGCAGTCCACTGTGGTGGGAAGGCTTTGTGCCAGGAGGGGATTGGTCGATACAGCTAGAAAACACAGAGAAAAGCTATTACTTATTTCTTTTTTATTCAGTTTATGACTCCAGCCCATGGGCTGCGCCATTTATATTTAGGTTATTTCTTCCCTCCTCAATTAAAACTCTCTGGAAACACACACACAGACACAATCAGAGGGGTGACTCCTAGGGAATTTCAAATCACACTGAGTTGGCATTGAAGATTAATCTTCATACATATCAAACATAAATTCGAAAATCTGTTTCTGAGTATAATATATATATATCAATTGTGGAAAAGAGGACAAATTTCTTGATAAAATAACTGCCAAGTCAGATTCTAAAGATATAATATTAGGTTTGCTTGTTTTAAACAAAGTTTCTTGGGTTTAATTTGCCGCAGAAACCACACAGTGGCATCCTAAAGCTGCTAGTTCATATCTTACCCTTAATCAGTATCCTAAGGATATCTCTGAGTCATTTAGGTTCCCTATGTCCTGGGACTTTGCAGTTAATTCATGATATTTGGAGTCAAAAAGAAACAGAGTTGTTAAGGAGACATACGGAGCCCACCTTCATTTAATTTACTAAATCGTCAAGTGCCTTACTGCAACAGATTAGTTTGTTTGCTTTTGTAATTTCCCCCTATTAGTGTGAAGAGTATGTCATTAGTAGAAAGAATGATTTATGGTGATGAGAGGCAGAGTAATTAATATGCATACATCATGTAAATATTTGAGGCATCTCACTATCTCAATCAAGCTTAAGGAAATAAGCCATCATAGCCTTTTTAATCAGTCTTGTCTGAGTCTGATCACTGTTAACAAAAGCACCAAATAATTTACTTTAGAAAATGTTAAATCTAAAGTTTGTTAAATTGTTTAAGAGGATGGCCTTCTTTCTTTTTTTTTATAACATGTCTTGGTTCTCGTTCTGAGAAATCTGAGAAATGAGGTTATTCCTAAAACAAGTTCTTTCAAAGGGTTTTGTAAGAAGAAATGCAAACGCCTTTGTAATCTGAAATATTTAGCTCAGCAGTTTGTAATCTCTTGTGTCAGACGGTAGGTTACAGCACTTTTGGAAGGGGAGAAAGTAATTCAATTTTTTGATGCCAAATTTATACAAATTTTAACTGCCCCATGGAGACAAAGATTAGTTTGAGGGAAGAAATTCTTTAACAATTAAGGACAATTGAATAAGAAATACTTGCTTGTTTTAACCTTGTTAAAATGTTCTAATGTCCTTTGCTATCGCTGTGCTTTCTTTCAGCCTCAAAGGGGCTTGTCTTTGTCCTGGATAGTATGACCTGCCACCAACTTTTCCCAGTAGGTATGGAGAATGCATTCTTCTATGTGGTTCATTTCTGGGCTCAGGATTCTGTTGCCTGGTGTCTGCTTCTCTATGTCAGCTACCTGCAGCTTTGCTCACAGCAGAGCTGCAGAGTAGTTTCAATTTCGATAGTTTGATACCTCCAGCTTTATTTTGTCAATGTGAATGTTTCTGGAAATATGAGGATACTCCCAACATATGGTCCAGCAATCATACTACTGGGCATATAGGCCCGAAGGAAATAAATCAGCATATTGAAGAGATTTCTGGATTCTCATATTAATAGCATTCCCAATCATAAAGGTAGATGAACAACATAAATGTCCACAAAAATGAAAGCCTAAAGAACGTGTCATGATAAGCCAAATGTGTTTGTGTTTTTCAGGATACAACCAGAGAGCTGTGGCCCATCTAACCCTACCAACTGACCCAGATCCTGGCAAGAGAGGAGCCACCACAGTCATAAAGTGGAGGATCCATAGGGAACCCAGCAGACAATGACAGATGAACAAGGGACCTATAACCACAGCCATTCAATCAACACAGGATAGGCCAATGAGACAGAAACCAAGGATTTGCAACACAGGGACCCCTAAACTCGCAACATTAAAGCAGCCTTAATACCCACCACGACTCAGGGAACTGAGCGGAAGAGGGGGCGGAAAGATTGTGAGAGCCGTGGTGGGGGAGACTGTCCGGAGGCATGGCACCCATCAGTAACAACACACTTGGGCCAGGAAGACCGGGATGAGTACTAAGATATACAGGATCCCTTGCCACAAGGACTAATACAGAGAGCCCACGGAGGAGGATATACAACT
>PVHP010027309.1:0-23850 GCA_004024765.1 Zapus hudsonius | reverse complement strand
GAGAGAGAGAGAGAGAGAGAGAGAGAGAGAGAGAGAGAGAGAGAGAGAGAGAGAGAATATATGGGTGTGCCAGGGCCTCTAGCCACTACAAACTCCAGATGCATGCCAGTTTGTGCATTTGGCTTTGCTTGGGTACTGGGGAATCAAACCCAGGTTTTTAGGCTTTGCAGGTAATTGCCTTAACCACTGAGCAATCTTTCCAGTTCTGATCACTTTGTTTTAAAAATCGATATTTATTTAAATGCCACATGTGTTTAAACAAATCTCCCTAATTTTAATGTGGACCCTAGCTTCTAATTTTTACATATGTGCATTTATAGGGCAGCGTGTAAAGCTCAGAAAATTAAAGAGGAGTCTCAAGAGAGGCAGGACAAGAGGCATAAGAGCGTGTGTGGAGGGTGGTAGAATGCATGTCATAGAAACGTGAAAGAAGGAATTCTGGGGGTGAAAAGGGTTAAATAGGAGACCAGGGAGGTGGCGGGGAGGGGTGAACCCAAACCAGTAGCATATGAGATCTGATACTTGGTCATATAATTACAAAATAAATTTTAGAGGAAAAAATATTAGAGTTTGAATGGTGGTTCCCTGCATGGGTTGTTAAAGCTGCTTCTAAAACCCAGAGATTATGAAATAACAATTCAAGTGCCAGAGGTGGGCTACCCCCCTAATGAGTTGTTGACCAGTTGATGAAGCAATACAGGTACTTGTCACTGCGGTTGGTTGCCTGCCAAGGACAGGTAGTAAGACCCTGTTTTTTTTAATTATTTATTTTTTAATTGTCCATAATGAGTTACATTATTTAATGGGCAGACAATAAATTGCTATCCCCCATTCCCCAATGCCCATCTTCCCCATCCCCAATCAGCTGGATATCCTCCTCCGTGGGCAGTCTGGATCAGTCCTTGGGGCAGGGGACCATGGATAGCCTAGGAGACAGCACGGTTCTACCGGCCTTAGAGTGTTGCTACTGAGGACGGCCATGACTTTGGGTATTCTCCCCCATCAAGGCTCTCACAATCTTTCCGCGCCCCTCTTCCGCTCATTTCCCTGAGAGTATGACCCTGTTGATCAGGTTACAGGACCTAGAGAAATCAAGCTGGAATTGGCCTGGAAACTTTCTCCCTGCTGGCTATGCTCAGTGCCAAAGGGTGTTATAGAGAATACTGAGCATGAATTGTTTCCAGCAGTTTTACTCAGCTGTGGATGCTGCATTGTCCAGCCAAGCAAAATGTGTCCACCAGATGTAATAGTGGCAAATTTGTTATGGGAACAACTAACCACTTTCTAATTGGATTTCAGGCCTGTTCCCTGGAAGGGAATTCATATCTGGTCCTTTCACCCAGTGAAAAATCTGGCACCTGGGAAGGCTTTAGTGGGGAACTTATTGATGCTGTTTTGCTAAAGGGACACGATGTGCCCTTCAAATCCCTTCTCACTGTTTTGCGTGTTGATGAATGCTGCAGTCAGCTTCGGTCTTTTCACAGCGGGCAGTGGTAGCCATAGAGACTCACCTGTCAAAGTGAGGAGAATAAGAGACACTTGAATGTTCAGTCATGAATGGGACCTCACCTCCTCTGTGTGTGAAAGGAGAAAAGAAAATATAAGGAGGAAGATGGGGAGAGGTGCGGACTGCTGATTTCAGGATGTGACGTGGTCATTGTACTTGAACTCATAGCAGCAATGATTATGTGCACAAGATGACCTTTCTGTCATGGGGGGAGGAGCTCATGGACCCCACCCCTCCCTGAGGACCTATACACAGTTAACGCTTGATGGAAGATGGAGAGACATTTTCTTCAGGAGTGTAGACTTTGGTAAGGCCCTTCTGTCAACAGCCCCTCACCCATGTTTCTCTAAGTAACCCCAGGGGAACACTTCCAGTTATCAAAGGAAGGAATAGGACTCAGCTGGACAGGTAGGGGACAAGAGTGTAGATAACAAACAGTGGTGGTGAATATGGTCACGTTTATTGTCATATTTCCATAGCTGTAGAAGTTATTCTTTTGCTTTCTTGATGGTAAATCTCACCTCAACTGTTAACTCTCTAAGAGATTTTCGTCTCTTCCCCGATGGAGCCAGTTCAGTAGCTATGTCTAGTCCAAACATGTCTACCATTCGCCTCTTCTGTCTAGAAAAGTATCTTAGTCTTATGGATGCTGTAACAAAATGCCACAAGCTGGGTGGTTTCTAAAGAACAGAAATTTAGTTCTCAGAGTTCTGGAGTCCAGAGGTCAAGGACAAGTTGCCAGGAGAGTTGGTGTCTGGTGAGGTCTTGCTTTCTGGTTTGTAGACAATGCTTCTAGCTATATTTTTACATGAAGGAAGGGACCAGAGAGCTCTTTGGGATGTCCTTTATCAGGGCATTCGATCCATCCCGTCTTTTATATAAGGACATTTATCTCCCTTAGGTGGGGTGCCCAATTGCTCTACTCTTTCACAGTACATCTTGGGAGTTAGGATTTAAAAATAGGAATTTTAGGGGGAACATAAGCACTCAGACCAGAGTAAAAGGAGTTTGATTTTTCTAAGAAGGAAGTCATGAGGCTGGGCGTGGTGGTGCATGCCATTAATCCCAGCACTTGGGAGGAAGAAGTAGGAGGATCACCATGAGTTCAAGGCCACCCTGAGACTACATAGTGAATTCCAGGTCAGCCTGGACTAGAGTGAGACCCTACCTCGAACCCCCCCCCCAAAAAAAAAAGAAGGAAGTCATGAAACTGGTTTCTAGTTTATGAATTTGGCAGATTTATTGTCTCAGTCTGCCTTAATTTACCCACGTCACTCAAGATGGGATCAATATGTTTTCCTGCTAGACATCCATATCCCAGAAGGTCCCATCTTCTCCACATCATGAGCCAATTCCAATTTCAGAATAATGCCTGCCCTTCCTCTTATTTCCTAATGGGACAACAAGAAAGTTCAGAGGCCAGATCAGGTCACTTTGTGCCATGTGTCAGATACCCAGTCTCACTGAAGACATCCTAAACCCAACCCTAGGTAAAGATGCCAACGTCTGACAGTGGCCTTCACATGTGATCCAAGCACATTGGTCCTCTTAAATGCCCTCCCCACAAGGGCCCAGCATTGGCATCTTTGCTAGCCATCAAACAAAACAAATATTAAAATGAGGGCTTTCATTGGTCAGTAGGAGCAATGGTTGCAAGTCGCTTTCCCCCTCTCTGCCTCTCTCACTGTATTACCACACAAGACCCCTACCTCCTTTATTTCCTTCAGAGGGTCACTCTCAGTTTTCAGGAAACTTGCCTTTCTCCTTGCTTTCATGTAAGCTCAGTTTAGTCTCCCTGGCTTGCCTCCCTCCTGACACTGACCTCTTTACCTCGTTTGTTAGCGTTCTGATCTCTCTGACAGAATGCCTGACATGAACAACTTTGGATCACAGTTTCAGAGGTTTCAGCGTGTGGTCTTGGCGCTATGCACTGGGGCAGAATGTCACCTCCTGGTGGACAGGAAGAAGAATGAGAAGAGGACTCAGGCACAGGTGTAGCTTTCAAAGGCCACAGTGACCAATTCCCTGTGCTTCGTAAAGTTTTCTGGAACCTTCTAAAATAGTGCCATCAACTGGGAAGCAGATCTTCATGACTTGAGCCGATGAGGAACACTTCCTGTTCAAAGCACAGTATGCTGATTCTGGCTGAGGAGAAACAGGGTGGAGGCAATGCAGATAGAAGGGAGAAAAGGTCCTTTCTTCTCAGGAAATAAGGGAAAGGAGGGAAGTGGGGAAGATAGAAGACAACTCATTATTTGATATCTTTTATTTTGACAATTTTGTATTTAACTTCTTAAATATCTAACTTTTAAATGATGAACACAAAATTTAAGAGTCAATTTTTTTTTTCTTTGTGATGTGCCTGTAGATGTCCTCTGATCTGTTAGGAAGCTCAGAACTATATTCAGGGCTCTACTTTGTCTTTTCATTCTATATGTTCATATTTATTTACTACTTCAAAGCAATTGGTTTTGATATGTATCGGGACTTTATAAACATATGTTTATCAAGATAAACGTACATAAATGTACTTTATCAAGATAAAGTTCACATGCCACAAAATTCACCCCTTTGGAATATGCAATGCAATGATCTCTTGGTATACAGACTTATGCAAAAAATACCTAATTTCAGATTTTTTTTTTTTGGTTTTTCGAGGTAGGGTCTCACTCTAACCCAGGCTCACCTGGAATTCACTATGTAGTCTCAGGGTGGCCTTGAACTCATGGCGATCCTCCTACCTCTGCCTCCTGAGTGCTGGGATTAAAGGAATGCGCCACCATGCTCGGCTAATTTCAGATTTTCAATCTGAATAAAATCATGTACCTTTAAGTTGTAATTCCTCAATACCCTTCCCTCCAGTCTCAGGCCTCTTATTAGTCTTTTTGAATAATAGCATCATGTGGGTTTTGGTCGTCATTGTTTTCCTCTTGGACCAATGTTTCAGGGTTCATCCTTGTGATGGGTATGTCATAGTGCTCCACTCTTGTTTATTGATGAATAGTATTCCATCATATGGTTACCCCACATTCGTTTTGCCATTCATCAGGTGATGGACATTTGGATTGTTTATATTTGTGGTGATTATGAATGCTTCTATGAACATTGTATGCAGCTTTTTTGTGGGGCACATGTTTTTAGTTCTCTCTGGTTAATAGGAGTGGAATTGTTGGGTCATATGGAACTCTATGTTTATCATTTTGAAAACTATCTTTCCCAGTAGAGTATCATATTTCATTCCAACCATCAGTGTATGAGAGTTCTAATTCCCCTACTTTTTTTTTTGGCTAACTCTTATAGCTGTCTTTTTAATTTTAGCCAACATAGTTGATGTTTTGTCTAAATACTCATTGATATTTATTTATCTGGGCCTTTGAGTTTATATAGCTCAGGCTAGCCGAGAATTCACTATATAGCCAAGGCTGGCTGTGAACTACTGATCTTTCTGCTTATTCCTCCCAAATGCTGGAATTATAGACACATACCACCATGCCAAGCTCATATTTATTTTTATGGTAGTTTATAAATACTTTCACATATAGAAAACTATTTTAGATTCATATTCCTTAATTTTAAAATATTTTATTTATTTGCAAGCAGGTAGATGAGAGGGAGAGAGAGAGAAAGAGAGAGAAAGAAAGAGAGAAAGAGAGAGGGGAAGGAAATATATATATGGGTATGCCTGGGCCTCTAGCCACCCCAAATGAACTCCAGATGCTTGCATAACTGTGCATGTGGCTTTATGTGGATACTGGGAGACAGAACCTGGGTAGTTAGGCTTTGTAGGAAAGCACCTTTAACCACTGGGCCATCTCTCCAGCCCTCCCTCAGATTCCTTAATTTTATTATGGTGAAATACATATAAAACTTATGATGGCATCCATTACTAAGTCTACATTTCAGTGGCATTGAAAACATTCACAATGTTATACAACCATCACCCATTTCTCGAATTTTTTCATAACCCCAAACTGCAAATCCGCTCTCATTTCTTTCTTTCCCCAGTCCCTGTCATTTCTATGTTCACTTTAAATGAGTTGGTCTGTTCTGGGTGTCTCCTATCAGTGAAATTATACAATATTTTTCTAGGCGTCTGGCCTATTTCACTCAGCACAATATTTTCATAGTTCATCCAGGTTGTACTACGGTCAGAATTTTATTTCTTGTTTACTTAAATTCCTTTCTGAGCAGCTCTTGTATAATCTTAAGTAATGAGCCAATAATGAGAACACGTCTCACATTCTAGCTCTGCGTTTTGGCTGGAAAGGTCTGTGATGAGTCCTCCGTCTGAGGGAGGACCGACTTTGCCCCATGTTTGCGGAATGCATTATCACTACCTGCCTCTCATGCTACTTCTGAAGAACTGTTGACCTGGGTTTTCTTCACAGCAACGAGGGAGACTTGCTGAGGGGCTCCCCTGTGTTCCACCATTAGAAGAGGAGATATTTTGCCATTCCCAATGTTTACCTACAAGGAATGGGAACCCATCAGTAGGGGTAGAAACCCCACATGTTTTTATTTTAGTGATCTCACCCCCAGACTCATGCTGTCTAAAATTTTATCTAACTTTCCGAGTAAGTGTTCTCCAATATGCTTTTTTAAAAAAAATTTAAATATTTTATTTATTTATTTATTTGAGAGTGAGTGCAAGAGAGAGGGAGGGAGGGAGGGAGAGAGGGAGGGAGGGAGGGAGAGAGAGAGAGAGAGAGAGAGAGAGAGAGAGAGAGAGAGAGAGAGAGAGAGAGAGAGAGAGAATGCCAGGGTCTTCAACCACATGCATCACCTTCCGCATCTGGCTTTATGTGGGTAGTGGGGAATTGAACTCAGGTCCTTTTGCTCTACAGACAAACACTTTAACCACTGAGCCATCTCTCCATCCCCCCAATATGTTTTTTCATAAGCTGTAACGTCTTAAGTCATGTTCACCCCACTTAGAAAATTTAGCAAAGTCCATGTAGCCATTTGGCATGGAGTCCATTCTCTATTCATAAAATTGGTTAAGTGAATTCCATTGACTTCTGATTTATCATGTGTAGACAGTTTTCTTAAAGAAATACAAGGGAAATGAATGATCAGCATTCTCTTGACCTCTTAGATTAAAACTTTGGAACAGACTAAAGCCATCGAAGACTTAAATAAATCCAGACACAAGCTGGAGAAGATGAAGGAGAAGGCTGAGAGAAAGCTCATGTCTGTCAAGTCGGAGTTGGGTACCACAGAGCTCGAGGCTAAACAGGATAAGGAGAAGGCCAGAAACATGATGGAAGTGGTCACCAGCGAAATGAAGACCCTCAAAAAGTCACTGGAAGAAGCAGAAAAGAGAGAAAAGCAGGTAGCTATAAATGACAAGGTAGTTGAAAGGTGCAATGACGATTCATGTATCTTAAAACACTTTGGAATGCTTTGTGAATTTGTGTCAGTCCTGGGTAGGGGCCATGCTAATCTCTGTCATTCCAATTTTAATATATATCTTGTTAAAGACAGAGTTACTCCTCCGTTTTATTCAAACACGTGTCGTGGAGTTTTTAATCTGGTCTCAACAGATCTCCCCACTCCCCAGGCTCTTTGTGCCATTCCAATGACATTAAGATTTACTTGACCAAAAGAATAGTTCATGCTCATATGACATAGATAGCAAGAAAGAAAAACTTGTTCCTATCACAGCAGTGGAAAGCCAGCGTGACCCTGGCTTTGGTTTTTGAATCTGTGTCCGATGGTTGTCCCTGGAGTTTGCCTCATCTCGCATCTTTTAACGTTAAGCAGGACTCGACCATCAGGGCTGAGCCTTATCTCCCACAGAGATCAGTTGCAGGAAACAGCCTCCAATTTCCAATAGTGGCACCCAGACTTCATGGTCCATCCAGCGCAGATGTGAGCCATAAAAAAGTACTCATTGGCTGGCTGGTTGCAAGGAGGAGCATTTTATCTGGTGAACACATCAGGTCAAGCATAAAGAAATATGTCCTGGGCAGCCTGACCCCCATTGCTTTGCCATTCGTGTCACTCTTTCTGAAGCTGAAAAGGGCAGAGAATGGATTCTTGTCTTAGAATTTTTTTCTTTCCCTCTGCTTTGGCTCATGTGTCAGGCAGAACTAGGGAGAGCCAAGCTCTAAGAGCAAATGTTCTCAGGAAGGAAACATCTCAGGAATTAAGAGCTTTGGCCACATTGAAAAGGGTGGGAAAACTTGAGGGAAATGGTTGCATCTGGGAGTCTTGGCTGGTGACCTTTTCTATTTAGGTGCTGCCACAAAGTACCATAAGCTGGGCGTCATAAGCAAGACAGTTATTTTACAGTTCTAAGTCTAGGGAAGCCTAAGATCAAGGTCCTGATGGATTGGATGTTTAGTTTATAGATAGTGTCTTCTCATTCTATCCTCAGATGGGGGGAGGCCCAACAAAGCCATCTGGAGCTTCTTTTATAAGGAGTATAATTTCACCATAAAGGCTTTACCACCATGATTTCACCGAAACTTAATTAATCCCCAAAGCCCCACTTCCTGGTACCACCACATTGGTGATTATGTTTTAATGTCTACATTTTTGGGGCTGAGCATACAAACACTCTGGCCAAAGCAGGTGATGACCACCTCACATTTTGGAATTAACAGCGTGGGAGAAGACAGTATGTGCCTGAGCATGAGGTGGGCATGTGTGGTGAGGGATGCCATTTTCTTGATTAAATTCCATAAGGCAGATTGATCCCACCTTTTCTAAAATTAAAGGTACTTTTAGTAAGGTCTTATCAAGATAATATGGATTTACCTGCTTCTATATTTGCCTAGGACCATAGAAACTATCCTAGGAGAATCTGAGGACATGTGGCATCCATTGTCCCTGGCCTCCATTGTTCTCTTGATGGACAGACAGTCGTCCTAAATGGTGCAGTGCCATAACCAAAACCCTGAGGAAGCAGTGTGGGCATGGAGGTCTGAGGGTGACAGTGAAGCCCTCCTGTTTCACTGAGCCCTTCTTTCTTGCCATTTCTTCTTTTAGTTCCAGAAGTTAATTGTTCAGTCAAAATGCTGGTGCAGAAAGCCCAGTGTGGTGGTGCAAGCCTTCCATCTTAGCCTGTGGGAGAGTAGAAGCAGGAGAATCAGGCGTTCAAGGCCAGCCTCAGCTACATAATAAGTTTGAGGGCAGCCTGGGCTGCATGAGGTCTTTTCTCAAACAAACACAACAATAACAACAACAAAAACAGCAACAACAACAGCCACAACATTCTAGTATAGAAATGTCAACATTTGGCTAGCACTTCGTGGTATACAGAACACGTGCAAGGCCATCATGCCCCTTGCTCTGAATTTCAGAACAGGCTCAAGAGCTGTTTCTTCCCACCTTGGGGATGAGCACATAATGTCTTGGTGAGGTCAAAGGCTCATTTATGGCTGTTTAACTGGGATTCTTGGATTCAGTGGCAAATGCTCACACGGTCACTTGGCTGATCAGAAAAGTGGTTATGAAATTGCTGATGCTTGATGGGGCTGGAGAGATTGCTCAGTGGTTAAGGCTCTTGCCTTCAGTGCCTAAGGCCCCAGGTTCACTTCCCCAGTACCCACATATGCCAGACCCACAAGGTGGTAGCCCTGGAGAAATTGTTGATGCTTGAAACCTGAAGGCAGGTCTGAGGTAATCTAGCGGGGACGCCATTGCATAAATGAGAGAATGCTGACCAGAGTTGGGGAGTCACTTGCCTACCTCATGTAAACCTGCCTTCCCCTTTTTGCTGCTGCATGGGGCCCATCAGTAGCTGCTCATGTTTGCTCTCCCAGTGAGTGTCTCTGTTTGCTGTTTCAGCTGGTGGATTTCAGGGAGGTCATTTCTCAGATGCTGGGCCTGAACATGACCATACTTGCTCTCCCTGACTACGAGATCATCAAATGCCTCGAAAGGCTGATCCATTCACACCACCATCACTATGTTGCCTGTTCCTGCCTCAAAGACATGACTACTGGGCAAGAGAGGCGCCCAAAGGCCACTTAAAACTCCTACGTTGAACACCGTTGCCTCTGGAAGGAGGTGGAGCGAAGAGATGGGGTGTAATTCTTAAGTTCACAAATCGTCAATTTGTTTGAAATTCGATCAGTGTGTGCATGTTATATACTTAGATGATTTCATGAGAATACATCATGGGTAAAGAAAAGGAACTGAAAAGGTGCCACCCCTGGATGTATGTTCAGCATGAAAAACCCATTATTTAATTTTCTTGCATTTGGAGACACAGGAGAATCCCATTAGAGTCATAGCAACACTGGAAAATGGGAGTTGAGAATAAAGATGGAATGTCTTTTTTTTTTTTTTTGAGATGGGGCTTGTGGTAGACAGCTTCATGTTGCTGGAATGAACATTCAAAGAAGACATGGTTTATGGGAGGAAGGGTTTTATTTCTAGCTTACAGATCCAGGGGAATTTCTATCAATGGTGGAAGAAGCCGGCTCCATACATTCAAGCAGAGAGAAACAGCCAAACATCCAGCAATATATTACCAGAAGCAGCAAACATCAACTCAGCAGCAAGCAGGACCCCAGCCCAAGCTCAGACCTCTCTGTATACCTTTGGGCTGCGATTCAGATCTGCCTCTAGTGACACCTTAGGGCTGGAACCCAGGATCCAGTCAGGCAGCTGAAGAGCCAAGTTACAAGCTTAATAAAATACCCAAGTCTATGGGGAACATGCATTCAAACTACCACAGGGCTTTACAAGTCAATTCAATCCCCATAATAATCATGCACAGAAGCAATTTCAAATAATTCTTTTTGATATGTATTTTCTATTTGACTTGTAGTAATTGTACCTCTTTATGGGGTTACAGTGTGACATTTTGATACATATACACAGTGTTTAATCAAGAGACCAAGGTATAATGGAGAAGCTAATACTACTATTTTACAACCTCTCTGGGACTGATGGACAATAATACAGACCCAAGGTTCCACTTGGTTAGTACAGCGTCTAGAATATACAACCTGTCAAAGGCTATCCTGTTTCTTTAAATTTTGATGATGGTAGAAGTTTCTGGCATGAAGGAAGGATGACAT
Organism: Zapus hudsonius; assembly: GCA_004024765.1. Lineage (NCBI taxonomy): Eukaryota > Metazoa > Chordata > Mammalia > Rodentia > Dipodidae > Zapus > Zapus hudsonius. Next base: position 13,308 of record PVHP010027309.1, on the reverse strand, counting down.
CTTTGCAATCAAGAAAATAAAGGTCTAAAAGTAACAGAATTTAAGAAGCAATTTATTTGAATAAAACACATACGGAGGCCCAATAAAAACTTACCTGCTTTAATTGCTGCAACAAGATCCCTTCAAATGGTGATTTTGAATGTTTAAATAAGGCTGACCTCAGTTCTTTACTAAAAAAAATCTTTCATGTGCGCCCAGTCTTATAGGATGAAGAAGTCCTATGTAATGTAGTTTAATCCACCATTATATCAAATATACTTACAGCGAAGGTAATTTTTCATAATCATGATTATATAATAAATATCAATTTCTGCCTTCTTTTAAATTATCTATTGCATACATATATTTTAAGAAACTATATTGTTAACTTCACTGAGATGAACATATTATTCCTTTTAGATAATTTATTTTTACCATATGAAATGTGTATTTTTAATTATCCTTGGATTTTTATTGTGTCAAATTAAAGAAAAGCAAAAAAAAAATAGATCTAGTATTCCACAACATTAGAAAAAAAAAAGAAATAGACAACTAATCATTCCTGAGTTATCAAAAAGTCAATTTGACAACAAGCATAGAAAGCTTCAAGACAGAAATAGATTACAGAAATATTATGTCGTAGTCAGTCACACGTCGCTGGGATGAATCTCCAAATGAGGCACAATTTTGGGGAGGAAAGTATTTATTGAAGTAACAGACCCAGGGGAAGTTAAGGAAAAAGGCTGGTTCCCTTTCACAGAAGCAAGCAGAGAGAGAAACAGCACCTCCAGAAGCAAGCAAGCAAGCAAGCACACTGTAACACTGTAATTCACAAAATGCAGAACTGCCAAGACCAGGTTCCGGCTTTTATTTTGCATATCTATCCCTAGTATTTTGCATCCAATTTAGAAAGGGCCAGTCCCCAGAAGGCCAGGCCAAAGTGCCACTTCCTCCAGCCAGAAGCCTGGAGACAATTAACAATTTAATAAACACCATTAGAATAAATTCTATTGGGAGACATTTACTCAAAACTACCACATATTATAATCCATTGCAAAGGTAGAAATGAGATTAGATTCTGGTTTGAATCGAAAAAACATAAGAACGTTCTTGCAACAATTGGGAAAATAGCCCAGCCAGTATAGCTGTAAAATAACACTGGTTAAACTGGGTGTGGTGACACACACTTAGCATTCAAGACATTGAGGCAGGAAGATTGCCATGAGTTTGAGGCCAGCCTGGTTAATGTAGTGAAACCTTATCTCCAACCAACCAACCAACCAACCAACCAACCCCTCACACACAAACCATAACAACAACAACAACAAATAACCATATTCTGTTGGCTTTAGATAAGTAGGTCCTTCCTCATACCAGACTTTCATTTGTCTAAAAGCATAAATTTATTATAATCTTTCCCCCTTTGATTTACATTAGGTATATATGTCAAGATTCATTTAAGAAACTAAAAATAATCTATAGTGGTTAGCACTATACTTCTATCGTAGGAAATTTACATTTTAGGTACCCAAATCGATGTTTATAGAGTATTTCTACCAGAATGCTCAAGTGTGTAAACAACAATGTATAATACACACAAAAATATTTAAAATGTTGCAATATATACCCTAGAGACTTTCAAGGGAAAGGGTGTGTGGGATAAAGTAAATGAATCTTGTACATGTATGTAGCTCATATGCACAGTGATTTGTTATTTGGACAAATTGAAAATTCGTTAATAAAGTCATTTTCTTCTTTGTTGACAATGCCAGTTGGCTGTTGGCTTTCCCTTCATGGCATACATTCCAGAATTGGCAGACCAGCTTTATATTTTTATAGTTGCTTTGGGTTTCTATAATATCCATGTATATTTTATGTTTCCCAGTAAAATGCATTAGGGTAATGTGAATTTTGTAGAGACGTTTTTAAAATATTTAACACTAACCCTTTTATCGAGTACTCTTGAGTGAAATTACTACTGAGGTTGTTATTCTGGCTACTGAGACATCTAAATATTGGCATAAAATATCTCAGAAAAAATGGTAAGTCTGATCCATCTAAATTTCCAGTTTTATCTCACTGTCTATTTTATAGAGGACCAGGAAGTAATCCCGACCAAGCAGTGGTGGGGGAAGGGCTGTGAGAATGTCTACAGTACTGATACTATAATACTACTTAGTTCTTAGAAGTCTGTTTTATTGGGCAATATTTTATGGTGACATCACCTTTGATGTGGAAGGCTCCTCCCAATTTCTACAGTAGTGATCTCGTTTCAAAAATATTTGTTTAGTCGGGTATGGTGGCATCTCCATTAGTCCCAGCACTTGGGAGGCAGAGGTAGGAGGATTGGTGTGAGTTCGAGACCTGAGACTACATAGTGAACTCCAGGTCAGCCTGGGCTAGAGTGAGACCCTACCTTGAAAAAAAAAACCCAATTGTTTATTTATTTTCGTGAGGGATGGAGGGAGGGAAGGAGGAAGGGAGAGAGAAGAAAGAGAGAGAGATTGAACACTAGCCAGCAAGCTTTGCAAGCAATCAAGTGTCTTTAACCTCTGAGTCATCTCCCCAGCTTTATAGTGGTGATCTTATCAACATCATTCTATACACCACTTCACTTCCCACCAGCCAGTGGGGTCTCATATTTATCTTTCTCCTCTGTGGCTTTCATGAGAGCTTTTCATGCTCTCTCTCTTTCTTTCTTCCTTCCTTCCTTCCTCTCTTTCTTTCTTTCTCTCTCTCTTTCTTTCTTTCTTGTCTATATAAAAACCATCACTCTTTTGAAGTTTGACCTAACTGATGCGTAATTTTCATTCAGCATTTATGGTGATTACCTTATAACATCCCATCTATTCTGTGTGCCTAAGACTTTTGCACATGGCTCATAAGTTTGAGCCCCCACCCCACTGAGTGCTGCCCTCATCATGGGTGACTTCAATGCCCCCAAGGCCAGCTCATGCAGTAGCATATTTTGTAGTTTCTAGGCTTTTTAATCTCTCATAACATTGTCTCTCTTGAGCTCAGCCACTCACGCCCTAGATTAAAGCATGTAGTAATTCAATTTAGACTACCTGATGCTGAAAACAGAATTTTGAGGGATCATTTGAGAGAGTCAGCGATAGACTCTCAGCAGCTTGGCTAGATCCCAGGATCTGAAATTGTCTGGCTTATTTTTGCACTTCTCCTCTCACCTCTGCTGGTTTCTGTTTCTTTAAATATGGGCCTTTCTGCTTCTACATCCAGGCTCCTCCAGGCTCCCAGGAATGATGGCCTTTAATAACCCATAAACTGAGAACAGTGTCTCTGTCTCACAGCATCTGGGCGAGGCATCTCTGAAAAGACCCAGATCATCGCTGCTTGTTATGTGGCCATCCTGAACCATTGCTGGAGGTGGGGGATGGAGCCACCAGCCCATGGCCTAAGCCAGGCCTGCAGTTAGGTCAGGTGGAGTGAGGCTTCAAGAATGTATGGAATGACAGAGGGAAAACTCCCTAGTAGTTTCCTAAGAGAAGCTGGACACACTCTCTCTCTCTCTCAAATCAAGATCTTCCAAACCCAGCCCTGCATACTAAATGTACTCATTAATGGCATTCAGCACTATCTTTCTATATATCCATACCGTGTGCATTGATGGAAATCTTAACATCTCTACTATTACCCCAGACCTTTACCTCTTACTCCCAAACAGCTGTTCTTAAACCTCTGACCTTCCCTGGAAGTTCCATTCCCTCCCTCTCCAGCCAGTCTTCACTGGATCTGGAGCCAGCTTAGGCATTATGGCTCATTTCTCCAGCCATTCTCTTCCTAACACTTTTACCATCTTGTTCCCTCGCCCTTCTGTCCTCAACTTCCAATGAGTCTCCACTACCAGTGTTTCCACTACTTTTTCTGTCCCACTGAATGAGGCTGGAGAAAATCACATAAAATCACAGCTAAGTGGCACCCCAAGTTCATAGCCCTTGGTCTCAAAGGAGCCCTCTGTGCTGCTAGCTGGTCATCCTGCACTATTTTCCTGGCTGGGTGTCACTGCCATTTTCAAAAACAAACTGCAAATATTCTCACTCTCATGGCTCTTTCCCTCGTATCTGTCTTCCCACTCTCAGCAGATAATCTTGGCTCTGATTTCACTCAGCAAATAGAAGCCATTACAGGATACACCTTCTCCATCTCGCCCTGTCATCACCTTGCTCCGCCCCTCTTCCTCGCCTAGCTTCTCTGCTCTACTAAGCCGAGCACTCTCTGTACCTGCAACTTAGTCCCATCGCTGTTTGAGTCTCCTTCAGATGATTGCATCTGCACCTTCAGAAATAGCTTATTTCCATCATACTTTAATATGCTCAGATCTCTCCTGCCATATAGTTTTTAAAAAAGATTTATTTGCAAGCAGAGAGAGAGAGAGGAGAGAGAGAAAGAGAGAAGAGAGAGAGAGAAGAGAGACAGAGAGACTGGGCGCACCAGGGCCTTCAGATCTGCAAAAGGACTCCAGATGCATGCACCTCTTTGTGCACCTGGCTTTAGGTCGCTGGGAATGGAACTTGGGTTGTTAGGCTCTGCAGGCAAGCACCTTGACTGCTAAGCCATTTCTCCTGTTCTTCATACAAGTTGCCTCTACTCCACAGCTTCTCAGAGTCCTCTTTCTCTTTTTCTCTTTCTGGGTGCCCCTGGAAGTGGTCACCTGCACCGCATCATCCTGGTCTCACCCCCCCACCACCACCCTGCACCCTCACTCTGGCTCCACTTCTCTTGTGCTTGTGCTTTGGTTGGCAGATCTTTGTTGTTTGTAAACCGTTTGTCTTTACGTTGAACTTTCTGTGGCATCTGTCAAGGTCTTCCATTTCCTTCTGAAAACACTCTCTTCTGTTGGCTTCCATAATGTGATAGTCAACTTGTTTTTCTCCTACTTCGATGTGTCTGAGTTAGGTCAGTTTTAGGTTATAAGAAACAAACAAATGAGAGATTCAAGTAAGAAAGGGAAAATGGGAGAAGTGCAGATGGGGATTTTGACCTCACAGTCAGAGCTCAGTGGAGAACAGCCAGACATTCTGGAAACTGGAAGGCCATCCATTTTCCAAGAAATCAGAGCCCTCCATACAGGACACAGTGTACCTCTCTTTGTCTTTTATCTGTCCCAAAGTTCCTCATTTCCTTTGGTCCCAACCTGAGGACTTAATCTCTCTGTCTCTGCTTCATCCATCTCTCTACTCCTGTCTCCACTTTAGGCATTCTGCTATTTTGGGCTCCCTCTGGTTTGTGTCTTTAAGTACAATCCGACTTTTCTGTTTCTCCCCCCACTTCCAATAGGCTTTCCTTTTCTCCCCAAGTCTCTCTGATGGACAGAGACCCTGATTGGTTGGTCTGTTACTCTTGAGTGTACAGTGCTTCTGAAGAACATCAACCCTTTGTGCCATGACTCTTGTCGGCCAGTGACAAGCCTCTAGAAGCCTCATACTTGGACCAGGGCCCTATTTCTGCTCCAGCCCACCACCATGTCTTAGGCCAATCTCTGAGGTATGGGTTCCTCAGGTACAGCTGGCACAGCCCACCATGAAGCATGGGGCCTTAGCCTGTCTCTGAGTGTGAATTTCTCAGGTTGGGCCGGCAGAGGGACCAGTGGTTCCAGATGTAGTTGCTTCATCTTCCCATCTTGAGAGGGAGGAGAGGTGTTGCAGCACTTACCTTCTCGGTGCTGGGCAAGGTACTCCCCCTCCACCAGAAGCAGTTTATGGAAGGAAAGGGTTTATTTGGCTTGCTGTTGGAGGGCAATTTTATCATGGTGGGGAAGGCATGGCAGGAACAGATAGTCATCTGGGCATGACCTCTCCACAGCAATGGAAAGTAGTCTGAGTACAGGGCTTAGAGCTTAGCTATACCCCAAAGCCCACCACCAGTGACAAACCAGCAGAGCTATGCCTCCCAAGGGTCCCATAACTTTCCCAAGTTGCCACCAGCTGGTGACCAAGTATTCAGAATATAAGAGCCTGTGGCAGACATTTTACATTCAAACCAACATAGGCTTGAAGCTGAGAGGACCTGCCTCAGGTTTCTATACTGAGGGACAAGAGCCAGGTCTGTGGGTCCCTGCATACAGTTGCTTCTTGTGTATTAATTTGACAAAACCTCTGCTTAAAAATCTTCATCTCTGAGACCCTACGAGGTCCAGAATGGTAACCACTCCCCAGATGGTAGTTAGTGCAGAACTGGAAGGCACTGCATAAGCTGCCAGGGGAAACTGGTTAACGACAGCTGGGGTAAACAGAGACCACTGACATGAAATGCAGTCGGCCACCATGAGTAGACTGAACACACTGCCTATGGGGAGAGAACAGCGAACCATGAAATGAGCACTTGTGCAATGGAGGAACCAAAGCCTGGGGGAGGCAATTAATAGCTGTTAATTCGGCCAAGAAATCCACTCAATGAAGGGGAGTCCTTGACTGGAACTGGAATTTCAGGGTAATTTACATCAGGAACCAAAATCTTGGGACCCCAAAGAGAAATTCACTTTACAAGTGATTTATAAAATGCTACCAACAATAGAATCTAGCCAACTCAGGAAAGTGTATCTCAATAAACCTATTCTGATCTCACTCTCCGATGGAGATTCTGTTTGTATTTTTCAGAAGGCTCCGAGAGAGCAGTGGCTCTTCCAACCCTACCAATGAGCCACAGGCTGACAGCTGTCTTCCTGGCAAGAGATGCGCCAACCCAGACCTACCGTGGAGGATCCACACAGAACCCCACAGGCAGTGATGGGATAAGCAAGAGACCTATAACCATAGCCAATTGGTCAACCAAGGATGAGCCAGCGAAATAGACACCAACGATTTTAAACACAACCCCAAGCAAAAGTGCAGAGGCCCCTAAAGCCTCAATAATAAAGCAGCCTTAATACTCACCCACCATGACAGGGAATTGAGCAGAAGAGGGGGGGCAGAAAGATTGTAAGAGACACGGTGGGGGAGACTATCCAGAGACATAGCCCCCCTCAGTAACAACATGCAAAGGGGGTGGAACCGGGTTGACTCCTAGGATATTCACAACCCCCTACCCCATGGACGGATCCAGACTGCCCACGGAGGAAGAAATCCAACTGATCGGGGACAGGGAAGAGGGAAATAGGGGAATTGGAGACATCAACACATTATTCCCTTATTAAGTGTATCTAATTATGGATAATAAAAAAATTTAAAAAAATCTTTGTCTCTGAGTTTTTCTAGGAAATATGACCCAAAGACAGATTCATGCACTCTCCCTGTGGTGAGGTATGAAGGCATGAGCCATCTTGGTATCTTTCCTCGTATCCTGTTAGTAGAGTCAATAAGTCTTCACTCATCCACCACTTGACACTGCAGTGCCTACCAAACCCCCAAAATAGAAACACAAAAATACCTATGACAAAGCTGGAGAAATGGTAAAGGTAATTGCTTGCAAAGCCTAACTGCCCAGGTTTGATTCCTTGAGACCTACTCAAAGCCAGATGCACAATGTGGTGCATGCATTTGGAGTTCATTTGCAGGGCCAGAAGACCCTGGCATTCCCATTCTTTCTCTTAAATAAATAAGTAAATAAATAAATAAATGAATATTTATGACAAGTTACTTAATTTTTCAAGCTTCTTTTCAAATTTCTCTATGGGGACTCTTATAACTAAGTTGGGCACTAATTTAAGGAGTGTGTGTGAGTGTGTGTGTGTGTGTGTGTGTGTGTGTGTGTGTGTGTGTGTGTGTATGGGTGCACACATGCCATGTGTAGAGGTCACCTTTCATCTTGTTTTGAGACAGGGTTTCTCTTGCTGTTTCCCACTGAGAATGCCAGGCTAGCTGGCCTGTGAGCTTCCGGATTCTCCTGACTCCACTTCCCATGATCATTGGCATGTTGGGATCCTGGTCACCTGTGTCTGGCTTTGCATGGGCTCTCTAGATCTAAACACCAGTAGCCAGGCTTGAGCAGCAAGAACTCTTAACTACTCAGCCATCTCCCTAGCCCCAGAAAAGCACATCATTTATTTTTTATTTGCTGTCACCTGTAACAGATCACAGTGTAGAGCAGGTGCTACCAATACTGGCCTAAGCAAGAAGGGGTCTGTCATAGGGTCTCGGGTGGCTTGCAGACCCATGTGAAGACTGAAGAAATAGATGTGTGTTTGACCTTTCTTAGTAATCCCCAAATGCATAGTACACAATGAAAGCACCTACAAGCTGCAGCTGTGTCTATACTCAGAAAGCTGGTGGGTCTGGAATCCCACTGGGGACCCAGAAACTAACCCCTTCCAGTATTTTCCTAGTACTGATTCCAGAACCTCACTTTGCCTGAACTTATCTAGACCAGGACCTGCATGCTTCTTTGTATCCTGTCTCTCAGAGGCCATAGATCTAATAATGATCACATACTGGCCCCTCTGCCAACAATGCCACAGAAAACCAGAAGCATCCACGACCTGTTAGCCAACAGCAATAGCTGTGGCAACAAAGGCGTGACCACCGTCATCATCCACCCACACGTATTTAGGTATCTGATTGGCTGAACTCAAATCCTGTCTGGAATCTTCTTAAAGGATGTCAGGGACCATAGTATTTCATTTGCCAATGTCTGAGCTATGGAAAGGAGGCTAGGAGAGGACTTTCCAAGTCTTCTGACCTACTGCACTGGAAAATTCATCTACTCACACATATGCGGTCACATTCATGTGTGCCTGAAGTAAATGGTTCAGGAGAATGGGAGGCGCTCATCTTGATCTGGTTGCTGTTACGCAACGCAGCACTGCTCTGTGTGGTTCTGTTCCATTAGGAGAGGCTAGTTTTGAACCATTAAGTTGATTTCATGACAAACTAATGGATAGCAACTTGCAGTTTGGAACATCACTTCGCTCTTGAAGAGGAAATAAATGGATGTTGAGTGGCAATCACAACATCTACTGTTCTAAGCTGTCCTTTCCCCTGTCCCTGAATGATACAACCAGATTGAAGGCTGGCCAAAGAAGAGACACAGGAATATGATCTAGGGGTACAGAGGCTGGAGGATGGCCTCTCATCCTCAGAGAAGCAGTTTTTAAAATTCCATTTGGAAATGAGGGTGTTGTGATAACTATCTTGTGATGACCTTGACCTGGAAAAAAAGGCCATTTGTACCTCATAATTTTTTAGTAGAGGGTGGATTAAATTCACATCTTAATCTTGATTCCAAGTGGACTGTAGATCAACTGTTGTACCCCTAAAACACAATATTTGGCTTTTATGCAGTTCCCAGCTTTACATGTAGGTGTGAAACCCAGTGATTAATCTTAGGAGAAGGGGTTATGTACTGGATGGGAATTGTATGGCTCGCTCTCCTGCCCCATGTTTGGAGGTTAGGGTTAATTTCACTGTAAAGGTTTGCAAAGAATTTAATCCCTTAATGCTGAGTTTTTAGGTAAAAGTTTTTATTTGTTAATGTCCAAGGCTTTCAATAAGAACATTTCTTTCTAATGTGGTGTCGATTTGAAGGTAATTAGTTTTGAAAAAGAAACACCTATCCAAGAAGCAGAACAAATAAACATTTAACCAACACCTATTCTGTGCCAAACATATACACTAACACTTATAATGCTCACACGATTTCTTTTTCAAGGTAGTGTCTCACTCTAGTTCAGACTGACCTGGAACTCTCTCTGTAGTCCCAGGCCGGCCTTGAACTCACAGTGATCCTCCTACCTCTGCCTTCTGAGTGCTGGGATTAAAGGTGTGTGCCACCACGCCTGGCAAAAACTTTAAAAAAATAATTTATTCACTTATTTATGAGAGAGAGAGAGAAAGAGAGAGGGAGAGAGAGGAGAGAGAGAGAGGTTACCAGGGATTTTTGATGTTGCAAATATTTCCAGATACATGTGCCATTTGTGCATCTGGATTTATGTGGGAACTTGAAAATTGGACCTAGGCCATCGGGCTTCGCAAACAAGTGCCTTTAACCACTGGACCACCTTTCCAGCCCTCATAATGATTTTTAAAGGTGGAATATGATTCTCATTTTCATAGATGAGCTCAAAGGGATAAAATAATGATTAAAAGAGACTCACCCAAGGTCATTAAGGTAGAAAGTAGTAGAAATGGAGTTTATACCTGGTTCTGGCTGATTCATAACTTATTTTTTTGTCATGTAAGTGAATTAAAGAACCCCTAAAACAGCCTTGATTAGCGAGACTACAGTTTTTGTCTTTTGGGTGAAAGGAGATGTCTTAATGGGTTCTTTTTTATTGTCCATAATGAGTTACATTATTTAGTGGGCCAAAAATGAGTTGTTATCCCCAATTCCCCAATACCCCCCCTCCCCATCCCCAGTCAGCTGGATATCCTCCTCCGTGGGTCGTCTGGATCAGTCCTTGGGGCAGGGGACCATGGATAGCCTAGTATTCAGCCGGGTTCTCCTGACCCAAGTGTGTTGTTACTGATGGGTGCCATGCCTCTGATATTCTCCCCCACCATGGATCTCACAATCTTTCTGCCCCCTCTTCTGCTCAGTTCCCTGAGTCGTGGTGAATGAGCATTAAGGCTGCTTTAAGATTGTGAGCTTAGGGGTCTTTGTGTTGAAAATCATTTGTTTCTGTCTCACTGGCTTATCCTATGCCTTAATGGGTTCTTAAACCTCCCATTTTTCCAACTTCATAGCTTGTTCTTTCTAGGACCTTTAGATCATAAGTGCAATGGTGAATTGAAAAGATAATTTGCAGACATTATTTTAGTTTCATACCTTCCATGCTTTTCTTTTGCTTGTGATAATGTTTAAAGAAACTATAGAGGAATTTCCAAGTGTCGTGGACTGAATGTTTGTGCCTCCCCAAAGTTTTTTTGAGGTCTTAGCCCCCAATGTGATGGCAATTGTTGGCAGGGTCTTTGGGAGGGAGTGAGCATGGAGCCCCTCCCCCACCACCATGACTGGTTTAGTGTCCTTGTAAGAATAAGAACTGGGTTTATTGTCTGTTCTCTGCCTCACATGTAAGGACATAGGGAGAAGGTTCAGCATGAGAGCCAGAAATGAGCCCACAGCAAAACCGGGCCACGATGATGCCCTGATCTCAGAGTGCCAGCTCCAAAGTCGTGAGAAAGAAATTGCTCTCGGTTAAGCCACCGACTTTATACTTGTTCCACTCTTATGGAAGCTTGTGTTGGCTAAAACAGTAAATAACATGAAATGGTCCCTCAAGAACTTCTATTTTGCCATGTGGCACAATGACTTCTCATTTTCTTGACAATTTACTTGCGTTTGGTTGTAGTAATGCAGAGGATGCTATGCTTGTACAGTATGTGAAGCATTCTACCAAATATATATGCCTTTCTTAACTCAATATTTAGTTTCACATTTTTCTTCTTTTAGAAATAAATAAATAAAATGGAACAAAGTGTTGGACTCTAAAGGGTACTGTTCAAGGGGATTCTCTACCCAGGTAATTTGATTTTATTATTCTCAGCACAGAAATGGAGCTCACATAAACGCCAATATGAAGTGTAATTTATGACCTTGGAGGATATGGATACATACTTTTGAGAATCAAGTTTTTGTTTTAGCCTAGGCTAAGGAGCTTATTTGGATATCTTTTCTTGGGTTAGTTTGTATATATAAATTTCTGTGTAGTCTACAAGGTCCTGCTGAGAGTCCTCAGAAAGCAGCAATATTGTTCAGATGATAAAATCCTGGATGGGCTTTTCAGAGGATGCCCTGAGTTTCAAGGAAATGGAAGAGTTTCCAAAGAAGTTCTGAAAACCACTGGATAGTGATCTTAAGAATGAGTGTAACTATTTTTTATAAAAGAACACTTGGTAAGTTTTGTCTGAATTAATCTTCCTCTGACTTCTTGCTCAGTTGGCAGACATTCTGATCAGCCTTGTTTTAAAGCCAAAGAAAGAATCTAACAAAGATGGGAGAGAGGTCACTGGAGCCAGATGAAATGTCTGGGTGGTCTGACCCTGGAGGTTTTCATTCTGTGTGATTGTGCCTCTTCTTTGGAGAAGCCTTGTTGTTGGGTGTGGGGTGTCTGGCCAATGCCTGGTCCCTTCTTATGTGAGAGCAGGAACTGAGGACCTGAGTCTATGCCTAAATATTAGCCAGTACTCAGAGGAGAGGAAAGGCGTCCATCAGGAAGGGAGCTTTGAGTGTCCTTGAGGCCTTGCTGTCTCTCTGCATTGAGGATCAGGCTGGCTGACTTTAGCTGGAGGTTACAGGCCAATTTATGACCAGAGGCACTGCAGAATCAACGTACAGATTCACAAGAATAAGTTTCTGTTGTTTGAGGTCACTGATTTTTGAGGTGGCTTGCTGTGAAGCGCCCTACCTAATGTCTGCATAATTCTGTGAAACATAACTTTGCACCAAAATTATGCTTTCCTCCTAATGGAAAGCTGTGGGAAAAGAGAAGAATTCTCAGAGAGCCTAAAGTAGCATTTCTTGTGGTCAAGAAGTCCATGAAAGGGCACCAGGAGTGGCCAGGACTCCTGCCTCCTGGGAAAGCCAGCATCATAGCTGTTGGCCTGTGTAAAAATGAAAACAAAAAACCACCACAGGCGCTTCCATTGCCTCCCCACAATAATTACATCTCACACTTCCATTTGCCAGCCAAACTGGTATTTCCAAGAGAAAAACAGGACAATATATATTTTCAGAAACAAATGTTTTATTTGGAAAATGTCAGTGCCAGTTGCCCCCTAATGGTGTTTTTCTAGGACATGTGGTTAGCAAGAAAAACAGGATAGGGATTTGGGTTATTTTAAGAAGTTGGCTAAACCTTTTTGAACACTATTGTGTTTGAAGGGATGTGGTCCTTCTGCTCTGTGGTCCCTGGAAAGATGTGACAATATGACACACTCTTATTCCTTGGTTGATTCAGGTACATGTGCTGACACTCCTGCCTCCTCTGACTCAGTTTCTCTTTCCTGAATGGCTTTTTGTTCATTGTGCTAGAAGTTGAAATGAATTTGTTGGTTTGGATATTGGAGATGTTTGTAAAGCTTCCTTGGAAAATACACTTAATCCATCACTGGGAGAATAGGAACATAAAACAAAAATCAGGTTTTAAGAAGTAAAAGTTGCAGAGTTTTCCCACATATTTGTTTCCTTTTTTTTGTTGTTGCTATGACAAAAAATCCTAACAGAGTAACTGAGGGAAGAATAATTTATCTTGGTTCACAGTTTTATTCCATCACAATGTTACAGGAAATGGAGTCACACAGAGATGGTACCAGAGATAAAGTGGAGAGTCACAAAATTTATTCATGTCAACACGGACTCAGGGGAATAACTTCCAAAATCTGAGGACTGAGCTCTCATGGCTCAGAGTTTTTATAGACAGAATGACAAGCAGTCTGA
>PVHP010027308.1:0-23978 GCA_004024765.1 Zapus hudsonius | reverse complement strand
GCAACGATTGTTGTTGGTTTTCTTTATGATTGCCATTCTGACAGGGGTGAGGTGATATCTCATTGTGGTTTTGATTTGCATTTCCCTGATGCTTAAGGATGCTGAGCACTTTCTTAAATGAGTCAAGGCCATTTGTGTTTCCTCCTCCGTGAATTCTCTGTTGAGATCAGTGCCCCATTTTGTGAGGGGGCATTTTGGGGTTTTGTTAATAATTTTTTTGAGTTCTCTGTAGGTTTTTGAAATTAATCCTCTGTCAGAGTTGTGGCTGGCGAAAATCATTTCCCAATTTGAAGGGGTCTATTGGCTCTGAGTGTGGTTTGTTTGTCTGTACAAATGCTTCAGAGCCTGATCAGGTCCCATTGGTTAAGGGTTTGTCGTATTTCCTGAGCTGCTGGAGATTTGCTCAGGAAATTTTTTCCCACTCCTATTTCATGCAGCGTTCTTCCTATTTTTTCTTCCAGGGTATTCAGGGTTACCAGGTTTATATTAAGATATCTGATCCATTTGGAGTTGATTTTTGTGCATGGTGAAAAGAGTGGGTCTAATTTCATTTTTTTGCATGTGTTTATCCAATTCATCCAGAACCATTTGTTGAAGATGCTATCTTTGGCCCAGTGTACATTGTTGGCCCCCTTGTCAAAGACCAGATAACTGAAGTTACTTCCATTTAAAGCTGCGTCTTCAGTTCTGTTCCATTGATCTGTCTTTCTGTTTTTATGCCAGTACCATGCTGTTTTCATTACTATGGCTTTGTAATATGTTTTGAAGTCAGGCATGGTGATGCCTCCTGAGTAGGATTTGTTACCTAGAATGGTTTTGGCTATCCGGGGTCTTTTGCCTTTCCAAATAAATTTAGAGATTATTTTTTATATGTCTTTGAAGAAAGAGGTTGGGATTTTTATCGGCATAGCGTTGAATCTGTAAATTGCTTTTGGCAGGATTGCCATTTTTACTATATTGATTCTCCCTATCCATGAGCATGCAATATCTTTCCATCTTCTCACATCTTCCTTTATTTCCTTCTTAAGTGTTTCAATATTTTCCTTATATAAATCCTTTACCTCCTTAGTTAGTGATATTCCAAGGTATTTGATTTTTTTAGTGACTATAGAAAATGGGACCGACTCTCTGATGTCTTTTTCTGTCTGCTTGCCTTCTGCGTATAGGAAGGCTACTAATTTTTGTGTGTTAATTTTGTATCTTGCCACATTGCTGAAGGCATTAATCACCTTCAAGAGGTTACTGATACTATTCTTTGGGTCTGGTATATAAAGGATCATGTCATCTGCAAAGAGGGATATTTTAATTTCTTCCTTTCTAATTTGTATTCCTTTTATGTCCTTCTCTTGTCTTATCGCTTGAGCTAGAACTTCAAGCACTATGTTAAAGAGCAGTGGTGAGAGTGGGCAGCCTTGTTTTGTTCCTGAATTCAGTGGGAACTCCTTGAGTCGTTCCCCTTTGAGAATGATCTTTGCTTTAGGAGATTTGTAAATTGACTTTATTAAATTGAGAAATAGGCCATCTATGCCTATTCTTTCGAGAGCTTTGAACATGAAGAGGTGTTGAATTTTGTCAAAAGCCTTCTCCGCATCTATTGAGATAACAATGTGGTTTTTGTGTTTGAGCCGATTAATGTGGTGTATCACATTTATCGACTTGCGTATGTTGAACCATCCCTGCATCTCTGGGATAAAGCCAATTTGGTCAGGGTGGATAATATTTTTGATGTAGCTTTGTATCCTGTTTGCTAGGACTTTGTTCAGGATTTTTGCATCTAAGTTCATCAGAGATATAGGTCTATTGTTCTCTTTTTTTGTTGCATCCTTGCCTTGTTTGGGGATTAAGGCAATGGAAGCTTCATAGAAGGTGTTTGGGAGCCTTTCCTCTTTTACTATGCTTCTAACAAGCTTCAGAAATAGTGGTTTCAGCTCTGTGATGAAGGCTTGGTAGAATTCAGCTGAGAAACTATGTGGTCCTGGGGTTTTCCTTTTGGTAAGGTTTTTGATTACATCTTCAATCTCTGTGGGTGTGATAGGTCTATTTAGTGCTTTTATCTGCTCTGGGTTAAGCTTTGGCAGTTGGTAGGTGTCCAAAAACCTGTCCATTTCTTCCAGGTTCTCTAATTTTGTGGAGTAGAGGTTTTGGAAATATGACCTGATGATTCTTCGAATGTCTTTTACATCTGTTGTGATCTTACCATTGTCCTTTCTGATTTTGTTGATTTGGGTTTTCTCATTTCTTTGTTTGATTAGATTGGCCAGAAGTGTGTCGATCTTATTAACTTTTTCAAAAAACCAACTCTTTGATTTATCTATTTTTTCAATTGTTTTCTTTATTTCCAATTCATTAATCTCAGCTCTGATTTTAATTATTTCCTTTCATCTTGAGCTCCTCGGGTTAGCTTTTACAATCTGTTCCAATGATTTTAGGTGGGTGGTTAGGCTATTGATTTGAGACCTTTCTGTCTGTCTTTGATATGAAGGCATTTAAAATAATATGGAACGCTTCACGAATTTGCGTGTCATCCTTGCGCAGGGGCCTAGCTAATCTTCTCTGTATAGTTCTAATTTTAGTATATGTGCTGCCGAAGTGAGCACGAGATACTATTTTTCATTGATGACAGTATAAGTAAATGTTGTTTGGAAAAACTCTGATTTATAAGACAAAAATGAGACTGGGGAAATCCCTCAATAAATAAAGTACTTTATAAGTTTGAGGACCTGATTTGGAACTTTGGAATCCATTCTAAAAAGCTGAGTGTGGGGGAATACACTCTAATCCCATCACTGAAGAGGCAGAAACAGGTGGATCTCTGAAACTTGCTGCCAAACAGTCTAGCATACTTGGTGAATTCCAGGCCAGTGAGAGACTCTCAACAAAAGTTATGTAGCACCCTGAGGCATTCAAGGTTATCCTCTGGCTTCCACACACATGCACATGTCTCTGCATACTCATGCACATACACAAAATATACGATAAAGATGTTCACTTATATGAGGGCTTGTGAAAATAGTTTTCCAACAAATACATCTGTGTTTTTTCATAGAGATATGCATTTGCCTATGGTATTTTGAAGAGCTTTTATAGGTGGCTTATGGAACAATTTGATAAATAATTTAAATACAACACATTTGCTCTCGTGAGCCAGGTAACAATTAGAAAAGTTTTACTAGTGTTATTTGAAAGTCTTCTAACAGTTATTGAGAAAGTACTGAGGCTGTCCTAAGCTATGTGATTAGGTTATTCTGTCTCTTTAAAACTTTTTAGACCTTATTTTAACATACATTAGAAAGAGTGTTTTCCTTCAGGGTAAATCTTCATTGCTGAAGACAGTTGCAGGATGTAGAAAACCTAAGTTGGAACTGAGCTGGAGGCTTCCTCTCTGCCTACTTTCTTCATATCACAAGTTGCTATGCAAACTGCTGAGAAGAAAAACATCAAGAGTTCTATCCATCTACGGACCCTGTGTACTCCGTAATTGACATGCCAGGTGAGATGTGGCCATTAGTACAATAGTGGCATGAATGTTATGAGAGTAACCAAGCACTTTCTGGTTGGACTTGAAGCCTGTCCACAGTAGGCAATTTTTTTTGCCTGGTACTGTAAATCAGGCAAAAAAAAACCTGTGGCTAGGGACATGGGCCTTACAGGTAAAAATCCATTATTGTGGTTATGCTAAACAGATAGCATGTCAGACTGTCTTATAAATATTTATATTTATTTCTGCTTGAAACCTCAGTAACAGAAGTTTCTTACTACAATGGCTAGAGATTAATGCATAACTGAGAAAATAGCCAAGAACAAGTGACTACTACACACTTACCCTTTAATAAGACATTTAAACTACCCCATCCAAGGCTCAGGCAACCTCACAGAGAGGGACTGGAAAGAATGTAAGAGAAGAGGCTGGAGAGGAGGGCTGTGGAATGCTGTCATTTGGATTCAAAATGGCTATTACACTCATGAATTCATATCAGCTGTGGTTTCCTGCACAAGACTGAGCTTGTCAATATTTCACCATGGATTGGGGAACAGTTTGTAAGGCTTCATCTTTTCCAGAGTAGCTAATGGCAGCTAAGAGTTGCTTGAAGACGGGGGAGTCATGTTTACCATCGGTGTAGCCACTGGTAAATTGACTATTCCATGGTAAATAACTTTCCCTCCATGAACATGAAAGCAACCCTAATTTAACTCAGTGGATCAAAAAAAAAAAAAAAAAAGAATGAAAGTAGGATAGAGACTAATGGGGAAGAAGAGTGTAAATGGGAGGGTTAATGGGTACAAGAGAGGATAATTAGTTAGGAATAAGATCAAAATACATTATATACATCCATGAAAGTGTGAAATGTAAAAAATAAAAAAAAGTGTTTTTCAGGCGAGGGACATTACTCAGAGAAGCGCTTGCCTCACAAGAATGAGGACCTGAGTTTGATGTCCAGTACCCATGTGGAAAAGCTGGGCATAGTATCATGCACATCTAATTCTAGAACTGTGGAGACCATAACAGAAGAATCCCAGAGGCTCACTGACCAGCTAGTCTAGCCAAGTAGGTGAGATCTATGTTTAGTAAAAGAGTCCGACTCAAAGCATTCCTGAGGAACAACACCTGAGATTATCCTCTGGACTCCACATGCATGTGTTCACATGTGCACACATAGTATACATAGCTTCTGCACACTACAATCCAAGGTTTATTTTATTTCTCTATGCAAAAATTATCAAGCTCATCCATCTCATTAGTATGCAGGCACTTGTGTGTGCGTGTGTGTATGTGTGTGCATGTGCACAAGCAACACACACAAGTATTACTTTTAAATCTAGCATATGTGGGGAGTTTGATGTTTTACATAGAATCTAGCTTTGATTAGGAGTCTTGCCCCACTGTAACATTCCTTTGTGCCTGTACCATTTCCCACTTACTTTCATAATTTTGAAGTATATTTCATCATTTGTATAACTGTGAAGTTGTGCTTACCACCTTAGTAACTACCATTTCTCATTTTAAAGCAGCAAGGTTCTGGGAAACCTCAGTAGATGAAGAGACAATAACTGGAGGATTTCTTCTTTGCTTGGCTGTCCAAGAGCTTAAGAATCTTGGGAAAATAGAGGACAGGTCTATGTAGAAAATCCAAGAATGTTTAGAAGCTGTGAAGAGGCAGCTCTTCTAAGGAAGTGGACAATATCAGATGGGGTCCCAGGAAGGGGGAGAAGAGGAGCCAGGAAAGAAGCAGACACCTTAGTGACTGTGAGGATATGCCTCTGATCCCATTATGTGGCCTTGGTTTCCAAACACAGATGATTGTAAGTGGACAGGTATGGGCTCTATTTGAGGAAGCTATTGAGATTTTGGCCACATGTTGACATCAAGAACAACAACCTTTGGGGTAGTACCTACAGGAGATAGGGTCCTTTTGAGGTCTCCAGTCAAAGGATGGCTGACCTGATCTAATACAAGGGGAGTACCCTACTACCCAAGGTTTGGCCTTGAATACATAGGGGTTTATTCTATCTTACATTTTGAGAGTATATAATCCATCATGACAGGGAAGGCTTGGGGGCAGGAGCAGGAAGCTCAGGGTGAACAGGACATGGAGCCCGGCTTTCTAATCTCAAGACCTGCCACACTGAGACTTCAGCAAGGCTTCCTCCAGCAAGACTCCACTTCTTCCAAGTTCCTAAACCTTTCCAAACAGTGTTATTTCCTAGGGACCAAGTGTTCACACATGAGCCTATTGGGGGTAGTTCACATTGAAACAATAGCACCTCTGTTTGAGTTCAAAGATCATACACACAATTATCTCAAAGTAATAATACAACTGCTACCATCACTAACATGATTACTGAAAACAGTCAGGGGCACTTTTCCTTATTCTCTTTAGTCTTGCCATATTGTCAATGATTATTTTAGATTAATATGTTCTGAATATATATTGCCATTACATACTACAAACCTCGTGCTTAACTCTTAATTCATTTTTGCATATTAATTATTATGTATGTAATACCCAATATCACCCTGTGTTTATGCCTCTCCAGTTCTTCTGATTTTCTGGACTCATCATCATTTCTTTTCTATTATCTTGCTTTCTGAGATTTCAGTTACTTTCAGCTAACTGGTCAGAAAATATCAAACAAAACATCCCATAAACAAAAGATTCATCAGTTTTAAACTGTACAGTATTCTAAGTTATGTGATGAATTATCTCTTTCTTCTGTGTCTCCACTTTGTATACTCTACCAACCCATTAGTCATTCAGTAGCCATCTTGGTTATTATGTATAATTAACTTTGGTACTGTACTTGTATCATAACATCCTCTTTGAAATAACACTCTCTCACTTGTTTAAATTTGTACTTGAATGTGAGTTTTGCTGAAATATAAAAACTGTGGACTGTTTTTGTTTTATTTATTTATTTGAGAGCGAGAGGGATAAAGAGAGGAATAAAGAGGCAGATATTGATATAGAGAGAATAGGTGCACCAGGGCCCTTAGTCACCACAAACCAACTCCAGACACATATACCACCTTTTGCAACTGACTTTATGTGGGTACTGGGGAATTGAACCCATGTTGCTAGGCTTTGCAGGCAAATGCCTTAATCACTGAGCAATCTCTCCACCCCTTTTTTGTTGTTTTTGAGTACCTTAAATATATTACTCAAAAATGTATTACTCATTTTTTTTACTGGAATAAAGCCATGTTTTTCAAGTATAATGATGAAATTTGTTTATACTGTGTGTCACTTTTAAATTTTGCCCATAAACTCAGGGAACTATTTTCCACTGTTCTGAAATGTCCATAGATAATGTATTCATGTTGATTTTCTTGGGATTTCAGTTTTTCTTTCAATATGTCATTCCAAATCTTTAACTCATAAAATTTTCTTGAATTGTAGTTTTTAGTATTGGTTGGTTTGTGTTGGGTTTTCTTCAAGGATTCCCTCCCTCCCTCTTTCCTTTTATTCTTCCCTCTCTTCTTTTTTCAATATTCTCTTTATGTAGCCTAGGCTGGCTTTGTAATCATTATATAGCTCAGGCTAGCCTGCATCCTCTTTCCTCAGCCCTCCAAGTCCTGTTTCCATCCAATATGTTGGAACTTCTTTCTATATTTAAATATTTGTCACTTTTCTTATACTCTTTTTTGATATTTTTAAGTATTCTTAATCTCAAATTTTCTGCTTTTAAAACTTTCATTTCAGTGAAGTTATGGATAATATATTCTCTCATATGTATTTCTAGTTTATTCTTTATTCTTGAAATTAATTTTTCCTTATTTCAATGAGTTGTATGATAGAATTTCTCAGTGTTTCAACTTCTGAATTATGTTCTACTTTCATGTTATGTGTCATTTATAAATATGAGTTCTCTCTGAAATATAGCCACATGATTTCCAAGTGCTTTATAAAGATGTATTATCTGGTATGCTTTTCATGACCCTGGGGAATGTGACTTCGTGCTTTATTCTCCCTTTTTATATAATAAATTTGAGTCAGATTTCACTCTGATCCTTTCTGTTGTCCATTTTCACATGAGATTAATTTTAATAAAGTTTAAGAAGGAGTTGTATTCAGAACGATGCATTTGCTTCACAGATCTTCCTGCTTAATTGTTTCTTTGTAGATTTAACAACATTAGGACTGATGGACAGGCTGCTTTCTTTGTTTCTCTTGTTGTTGTCTAATGTTTGGACTTCACTTGCCCTGTGAGGGCCCGGTTCTGAAGGGAATCTTCTGGCTCAGTTCCAAGAGTGTGTGGGGTCAGACTCTGGCAGCTCTTTCAGACTTGTAGGATGTCTTGCCCTCATTTATAGTATTCTTTCTCCTCATGTACAAAGTCTTAACAATGGGTAACTGAAAATCCATGCAATACAGATCCCTATATCATATGCATACATACCTATGCTAAAATTTATCTAATAAATTAAGCATAGTTAAATTCTAATGAAAACTACTAATAAAATAGGACAATTATAACAATGCCTTATAATAAAAGTGAGCTGAGGGCTCAGCAAGTAGATCAGTTAGTTGAGTGCTTGCCTAGAATGCGTAAACCCCTGGGTTCAGCCTCCAGCACTGTATAAACCAGACAGGGTATCACACTCCTATATTCCTGGCACATGGGAGGCAGAAGCAGGATGATCAGAACTTCAAGGTTTTCCTTGGATACATAGGGAGTTGGAGGCCTGTTGTAGTCGACTTTCTTGTTGCTGCAACAAAGAACCTGACAAAAAGCAGCTGGAGAGTGGAATGGGTTTATTTCGGCTTATAGGGAAATTCCACGACGACAGTTATAATGATGGCATGAGTGGGGGGGGGGGCAGGGGACATCATCTCTGTCATAGCACTGCAAACAGCAGCAGGCAGGTGTTGATTTTGAACCTTGTAGAAGGTAGGTTGTTGGGGTGGGCTTGTGGGGGTTATAGCCAGCTTCCCCTTTCCAGGGTTTGGCACACCTGGATCAAACCATCACAATCTGCCCCTGGACCCACAAACTAATAACTATACATGATGTAAAATGTAATGCATTCAGCTCAACTCCAAAAGTATCCACAGTTTTTCTTTCAACTGAGCCATAGTTCCAAAAACAAAAACAAAAACAAAAACAAAACAAATAAACCAGCAATGGAACAGAACATTCATACTGTAAAAGATAGCATTGGGCATAGCAAAATCGAGATTGAACCAATACAAGATTTAAAACAAACAGGGAAAACATCAAACTCTAACCCTAGTCTGATAGTAACCAGTGATTGGGTCTCTTAGATTTCTGATTCTGCCCCTCCAGTTAGGCTACTCACAGTCCTGGCAAACTCCACCTGGTGCTGGCAGCTCTGCTTGGCAGCTATCCCATAGTCCTGGCATTTCACTGTGTCTTCATTGCAACCCTTGGCTCACCCTTATGGCTTCATTGGGCTTCCACACAGGAAATCCAACATACTGGAATCACACTGCCTGTGGCCATTTAACCCCCCCCCCAAAAAAAAACATGGAATGTGGAAGGATTTGAAACTTGGGCCCAAGTGATTTCTTTCAATGCTTTAAGTACAACTTGATGGATTCTGGTTGGAAATACCTGAATGCAGTAAGAACTATGGACTCTGAGGTTTGGCTTGAAGACAGGGTCTCTCATTGAAGCTGGAGCTCACTGGTTCAGCTAGACAGGCTAGCCAGCAAGCCGCAGGGATCCTCCTGTCTCCAACTCCCCAGCACTGGGAGTATAGATACAGTTTCCTAAGCAGACGGTGATGGCCAAGGCCTGTGTCTGTTCACTCACATACAGCACATGCTCTGAGCATGGCTACGTAGAGGAAGCTGCTTGTCAGAGATGGATTTGAGACAACTTGGAAAAAAGAAAAGATGGCTTTCTGGAGTGACAAGGTGAGGATGCACAGACTGTTTAAGGTAGGGACCAGATGTTGCAGATACTCTCAGTGTCCTGCCTGGATCCCCTCAGATCCTACCATCTCTGTATTGCTTTCATCTCTGTTCTGAGGACTGTTTGCAGAGCTTGGACTTGTGGAAGTGCTGGGGAATGACCCTCCATGAAACTGACAAGGACTGGGTGGAGTTGGCATAAATACCCCTGTCTGTCTGCTGACACGACTCTGACATGTGGCCCCTGAAGCTCCCAAATAAACTATCTGCCAGCCAGGCCTGGTGGCGCATGCCTGTCATAAACACCAGCACTTTGGAAGCTGAGATAGGAGGACGCCTGCTCCTGAGCGATCTCCCACAAAGACGATTCCCTGGAGCAAGGATTGAGGACAAAATGCATATATGGATCAGGACAATTTCTGGAAGGAAATTACAATCCAAGTTGAGAGTATAAACTTGTTTGAGGAAACAGTTCATATGCTGGGTGGAATATGAAAACTTGTTTTGATTTTTTTTTTCTCTTTTTTGAGATGGGATTTTGCTACATAGCCCAGGCTGGCCTTGAGCAACTGATGAGCCTCTTGCCTCAGCCTCTGGAATGCTGAGATGTCAGGACCATCACATCCAGAACGACATGTTTTTCTTACAATGTATTATTTTCATATTCACCTTATTAATTCTTTGGGTTCTAAAAGCCTTGCATTATCCATTGAGTTCTGGTTAATAAAATTTTGCCTGAAGATAAAAAAAAAAAACATGTTGCAAATCCAATGACCCTCTCTTCCGGTATCTGTTATACTCCATAGTGCCAGGTGGATTACCAATGTTAATCTAGGGGGGAAGAAAGTCAACTTTGAAGAGCAGGAAACCTCTTTCAGCATTCAGCCCCCCACACATCAAGAGTCCACATTCTTTCTGCTGTCCCAATGCAGATCAGCTGGCCCAATCTCAGTCGTCATAATCTCTCAAACAATTGCAGCTGAATGGGCAACAATTTCAGCCCAAAGATTTCATTTCTTTCTGTGCCATCTCCATCTGCTCACATTGGTTCCTTTCTATGCAGTGCAACCCTGCATAAGTTCTCAGGACACAGACAGCCAGAATGCAGCAAGCCTCTCACACAAACTGCTTCTGGCACAGTCCCAACAAATTCTTTCTCATCCTCATAAGCCAAACCTCACAGTCCATAGTTCTTTTTGCATTCAGGTCTTTCAACTCTGACTAGAACAGTCCATAAAGCTGTATTTACAACAATGAAAGGCATCTGTTAGATAAGGTTTCAGATCCTTCCACACTCCTCCTGCAAATCAGTTCCAAAAGGCCAAAGTCACAGAATTGCGGTTCCAGCAGCAATGACAGATCCCACTCTCTGGTTCCAAATCTGTTGTAGTCCGCTTTCTTGTTGCTGCACCAAAGAACCTGACAAAAAACAGCTGATGGGAGGAATGGCTTTATTTTGTCTTACAGAGAACCTCTATGATAGCTGGGATAATGATGGCATGAGCAGAGGGGGAAATTCCCTGTGTCACAGCACTGCAAATACCAGCTGGAGGGTTGCCAAACACTGGCAAGGGGAAGCTGGCTATAACCCCCACAAGCCAGCCCCAACAACACAGCTTTAGTGAGGTTCTAATACCCAAACTGCCATCAGCTGGGGATTAAGCATTCAGAACACATTCGTTTTTGGGGGACACCTGGATCAATCCATCACAAGACCAACATAGGCTATATGAAATCCTATCTCAGAAAAAGAAGTTATCTGACTTTGACATCTCTTCTACTCTTACAAAAAATCTTATTACACAGTACTCTCCTGTTTTCTTGCCATGATGGTGTGAGGATGTGCCTGAATGATGAGATGAATTTGAGATGGGTGATTAAACCATTATTTAGCACTGCCAATTTTTGCAATTTTTGTGGCATAGTAAAACTAGCATTTCTTTTTCTTTCTTCACATATGCATGGGTAAAGGATTTGTAGTTACTGTTGATCTTAGCTATACTGTATTCTCAGTGTTTCTCTTCTTGTTTTAGTCAGGATTAAGAGGGATTGTGGCCCAAAATAGAATCCTTTTTATTTCTTGCAAGCCCAAAGCAATGTAGAGAATAGGAGCCAAATAAAAATGGTCTATGAACTTTCCATGCTAAGTAACTAAATGTGTCATGGTGCACTGTGTGTATGTATACATTTGCTCACATGCGAACACATGTATGCATGCTCTTGTGACTCTTAAGGGTATGGGGTAGAGTTTGATGTCATGGCTCAATAATTACCCATTGGGAAATTGGGGAGAATAAGGACTGATGGCTAAGCCCAACATTGATGAGAATATTGATGATTTCAGTCAGTGCTTTTGGTGTGCTTTTTATGTAGAGAGATGTAGAGAGATGGGAAAACTGAAGAGTTGGTTTGATATCTTGTCATGGTCATTCTGCACTCCTAAGAGCTATGCCAAACTGTTGGGCACTGCCTGTTGGTACTGCTACTGAGGGCATGGAGAACAAAGGGTTAAGGATGTATGAGTGAGGTGAAACCCCGATAATTCAGTAGGCATTTCCCGGCTCCATAAATCCTGACTCCCAACCCCCATGGACTAGCCACAGAAACCAGCATTTCCATCTCAGCATGACTGGCATTGGGTATCAGAAAAACTTCCTTGTACCCATCCCCACGGACTGTGGCTAACATCACGTATTTCCTGCCACTCAGGCCCCCAAATGAGGTATTCTCAGGTTTTCTATACTCACCTATCCCAGTGCAGGCCACTAACTCACCACCCCAATCAACCAATCCCCTTTTCTCTTCCCTATTCCCTATCCCCCTGACTTCTTTTTTCCTATAAATGTAAGTTCCCCCAATTGAATAAAAAACCACGTGGATATACTATACACATTTGCTTGCGTCTGTGTCTCCTAGGACCCCCTTGCGTGGGCCAGCCAGCTCTGTGGAGTCAGCCCCCCCAGCTCTGTGGGTAGACCCCAGCCCTGAGACAGCGGACAGCAGCTATCAGCCCTTGCTCAGCTCCCACCACTTCTCTGTTTTCCCTCTGCAGCGGCCCCGGAGGTGAAAACAACACCAAACTATGGTATTTAGAATAAATATACACCCAAGAACTTTCTTGACAGTAAAAACATGTTCATTTGGGAAAGTCTTCAAATTTTCATGTATCCTTATGTTGACATGAGAGTTAGTGACTAACTTCTCACATTTTCCTATTTGTCAGTGTGCATAAGAACAGGAAGATATAGCCCAGGGGCAGGATAGGAATGATAACCAACATGACTGATGATATCAGGGGGGAACCTTCCTTGACAGACTCATTTTATGGCTGGAGTATGTGATATGTAGCAGGCTTAATCAAAAGACAGCTTTATTTAGGGAATGAGATTCTATCCAAGTTATCTAATTAGGCAGCTTGTACACCGTTTTTGTTAAGCTGGTTGTATTAAAACCTCAGCCAGTTTTATAAAACTTGTTTCAAGGATATAAACATCAGGATTAGGGTCAAATAGCTTTTCTAAAAAAGTTAATGCTTTCATTCTGGAAAACTTGGGTACACTTCATAGAAACCAGCCAGAGTATAATATGACAAAATGAATAAATACAATGAGAAATATCCAATGAAATATACACAGTCTTATTTTCTTCTTTACAGATCTAGAGTTTTCTCCTGTAATCTTTTCACAACAGAAAAAAGATGGGTGTAAGTTAGATGTAGATACAGTAGAGAGCTGGATGTGATTGAAGAGAATTCAACACAATGAAGAATAAATTCAATTTGATGAATGCATGCACATCTTGTCCTATTCAAATTGTACAGAAACATTGGAGAAAATTACTATAAGCATCACATTCTAGACTTGGGTTTTAATGTCATTTTCTGTTATGTGAATGCATGTGTGTATGGTATGTGTATTTGTAGGGGTGTACACGTACCATGGTGTGCATGTTGCATGTGGAGGGTCTCCTTATTTTTTGCTGTTATGAATATGAGACTAGTTGGCTTGGGATTTTCCTGGCTCTGCTTCCCATTGCCATAGGTACAGTGGGATTACAGATGTGTGCACCACTTTATGTCAGGCATTATATGGATTCTAGAGGTCACCACTCTGGTTGTCAGGCTTGTACAGCAAGTACTTTAAGCCACTGAGCAATCTCCTCACCACAGCATTTTCTATTTAAGTGGAAACTTCCAATGAGGTAATATTAAGTATTCTTAATGGCCTGAAGGTCTGCTGTTTCCCAAGGTAGGGAGAAGCATTTATTTTGTATACAAGAAAATCTAATACAAGGCAATAATGTTATTAAAAGTAAAGGTGCTTTTCAGAAAGAATGGCACTAGCAGTGTTTTTAAATGAACAATTTTAAGCTACTTTTTATTGGGCACTTACACTGTGCAGGGACTATACTATGTTCTTAACCATTTATCGATTCGTGCTCTCACAGCCTTCTGAAATGGGCTATTCTGGAATAAGTATTCCAGGAAGCAAAACATCATAGAAAGTATCTTAGAGCAAGAAGTGTTCACAGGTGACATATTACATACACCATCATTGAGAACAACACACCTCTAGTCTTGAAATTCCCTTTTCTTATGGCCTAGTGATTTTTCTCCATAAGTAAGCATAATTGTCTAATTATGTTCCACTAATGAAGTGGAATATGTCCACAAGCAAATGTTATAGGATTACCTCTGTGCACTAACACAGAACAAGGGTTCTGGGAAACATGAGTGAGTGACAGGAAGAAACATTTTTGATGGAGGGAAGGAAGGAGAGGAGAAGAGAGAGAGAGAGAGAGAGAGAGAGAGAGAGAGAGAGAGAGAGAGAGAGAGAGAGAGAGAGAGAGAACCAGAGATTATTTCAGATAAATTTCCACAAATTCTGAGCATTTAAAAGTATCACTGGAGGGATAGAGGGAAAGCTCAGCTGTTAAAATTACTTGCCACCCTGGCCTGGGTTTGATTTCCCAGTACACATGTATAAAGCCAGATGCACAAAATGGCACATCAATCTGGAGTTTGTTTGCAGTGGCAAGATGTCAGAGCAACCCATACTCACATTGTTTCTCTCCCTCCTTTTGCAAACAAATAAAAAAATATTTCAAAAATAAAATAACACTGGGGGCTGGGAAGATGGCTCAGCAGTTAAAGTCACTTTTTTTTTTTTGCAAAGCCTGCTGGATTGGGTTTGATTGCTCACTACCTACATAAAATATTTGGATGCAGTGCAAAAAAAGTCACCTTTTGAAAGGAAAGCAAGCAGGGCATAGATTAAGTTGAGAATAGATTTTCAGTGATCTAACTGTGGAACAATGTACTAAAATTGAGTTTAAGTTATGGGAGGTACAGGAAGACAATTTTTTTGAAATCAAGGCACACATTGGTCTGGAAACTTTTGCAAATTAAATTTGATTTTCAATACTTTTGCTAAAGTATCTCAGCTTTGTGTCTGTTACAGAAGTTTATGTAGAGCTCCCTGAATGAATCTTTCAGTGAATTTCAAGGTGACCTTCTGGAGATAATGATGATTGAAGAGAGCTTCGTCTTGGTTGTGAGGATGCTCCTCTTGGTCTCCATGATGCTGTCTCCTCTTCTCCTTTGATCTTCTCAGAAGCTTTGAAGTTACCGCTTTTGATTATGATGCCCTATTCTGAGTCATTGTTTGATTCCTCAAAAAAGGCTTGTGCTGAGTCCTCTTTGCTTGCTTTTCTTTTCTTTTGGCAAGTTTATGGTTGGTTGCCTTAATGCTGAATTCTCCCACATGTGGGCCAAGCTCACTTTGAAGGCAATGGGAGCCTCAGGTGTAAGGGGGATTGACAGATAGATGTGTCCAAGATAATGCATCTCACAGGAATGCTTTCCATATGGGTTTTGATTTCTCTGCCTTTCTCTGCATCTTCTTCCCTTGTCCCTGTCTCTCTGCCTCTACCTGCATCTCCTTGTTTCTTTTTGTTTTTCTTTGTGTCTTTTTTGCATGTATATGTGTGTGGTGTGAGTGTGTGCATATTTATGTTCTTATGTGTTTGTGGGTGAACATGTATGTGTTTGTGTGCATTACATGTGGAGACCAGAACTTGACATGGGGTATCTTTCTCAGTAGCTCTCCATCTTATTTTTTGAGACAGGGTCTCTCAGAACCTAGATCTCACTGATTTAGCTAGACCTACTAGCCAGTAAATCCTAGGGATTATGTAACTCTGCATCCCCAGTTCCCACATGCCACCACGTTTGGCATTTTACATGGGTGCTTGGAATCTGAATTTTGGTCCTATGCTTGTGAGGCAAACACTTTATCCAATGAGCCATCTCCCCAGTCCTTAGTGTCACTGCCGCTCTCTATTACCCGCCCCATTTTTGCTTCCTTCAATTTCACCTCCTCCTTTCCTCACTGTCTATGGTGATTAAAGTTCCCAACTGACTTTAGATCACAGTCATTATGTATCATAATTCCTTAGTCAACTGGAATGTTCTTCAGTTAGAGATAGCACTAATCTGGAACAGGGTTAAATCAAATTTTAAAAATATTTAGAGAGAGAGAGAGAGGAGAGAGAGAGAGAGAGAGAGAGAGAGAGAGAGAGAGAGAGAGAGAGAGAGAGAGAGAGAGAGAGAGAGAATGAGAATGGGCATGTGGCAGGGCTTCCAGCCACTGCAAACAAAGTCCAGATGCATGTGCCACTTTGTGCATCTGGCTTTACATGGTATTGAGGAATTGAACCCAGGTTGTTAGGCTTTGCAGCACTAAGCCATCTCTCCAGCCCTCACATCAACTTTTTTTTTTGTTATGTTTTTCGAGGTAGGGTCCCACTCTAGTCCAGGCTGACCTGGAATTCAATATATAGTCTCAGGGTGGCCTTGAACTCATGGCAATCCTCCTACCTCTGCCTCCTGTGTTCTGGGATTAAAGGCATGCACCAACATGCCCAGCTCCTCACATCAACTTTAAAAAGAGCTGATGGAGGCTTCCCAAGACCTTGCCAGCTGAGCATCTTTCCCTCCCGTGTCCCCCTCCCTCCAGTGCCCGATTCTTGAGGGCACTTCTACCTGAGACCCCCCCCCCAAATACACAGGCAAACGTACTCCTTGGGCAAACGGACCTAGCTCGGTTCTGGAAGCCCACTCGGGACTGCAGCTGCCGGATGGGGCCAGGCCTCAGGCAAATAACTGGGAAACTCTGACAGTGCTGGGAGGGCAGAGGCCCTGCCAGGAGGGCACAGGCGGACCATGTGCCACTGCCAGGAGGGCACATGTTGGTCCAGGAGGGTAGCAGAGGTCAGCTTCTTCCCAGGTCAAAACATTTATAAAATCTGAGAAGGGGCCCTGAGGGGGTGCACAGAATATCTGAGGGGCTCTAAAAATAAGTGAGGGAGAGGAAGATCAGACACATTTGGAGAGAAGGGAGCTGTGCTTGGAAGCAGTTTGACCCATCACAAAATCAGCTAATGGTAGGTGAGAAGCATCCCCCCTAGTGCCAGACCTGCTTGTTGCAGGCTGGTTGTCATGGTTTGATCCAGGTGTCCCCCACAAACAAATGAATGTGTTCTGATAGATAGATCCTCAGCTGATGGCAATTCGGGAATTAGAACCTCATTAGAGCTGTGTTGTTGGGGGTGGGCTTATGGGGGTTATAAGCCAGCTTCCCCTTGCCAGTGTTTGGCACACCTTCCTGCTGCTGTTTGCAGTGCTGTGGCAGAGGTGATGTCCAGCCCTCTGCTCATGCCATCGTTTTTCCTGCCAGGATGGAGTCTCCCCTCGAGTCCGTAAGCCAAATAAACCCATTCCTCCAAAAGCCACTTTTGTTTGGGTTCTTTCTGCGCAGCAACTAGAAAGCTGACTGCAACACTGGTGAACATTCACAGAACTCTCAATTTTTAAAATATTTTTTTTCTCTTTTCTTTGCTGAAGTCAGGTGGGAAAACACTGGTCTCTATAGTTTGGGGTGCTGGGACTGTTTCTACTGCAGCATACCAATTGGGGACAGGAGACTATGTGGTGGCTCTAAGACTAAACGGTCACATACAGAGGGATCCAGACAGGTAAAGATCTAAGCCTCTCTGGGGACAGAACACCCCAACAGGAAAGACCTTTGTTTAAGATCAAACCTGGTGATCTTTCCACTGGAAGCAAAGCGGGCTGAACTGCACTCCCCAGGGTGCCTGAGTCCCACTCCCCTACCTAGACATGGGAAGAAATCAAAGGAAAAAACCCACAGAAATCAAAGACGGAACTCCCCAACCCAGGGCCCCTAGTCCCTTTATGGAACAGGAGAGTGGCAAGGAAGTAGAGGCAGAACATATACAATTGCAAAGAGAGAACAATATGACTCCTGACCACAACTGCAATGCAAAAAAGAAGCAGTTAATAGGTGATATGGAAACTATGAAAAAAGACATGAATGAGATGAAGTTCACCAACTCAAGCATAGACTCCAGACTGAATTTAATGGAGAGAAATATGAATGAATTCAGAAACACATTAAGTAAATTGAAGATGAACCAACTATGGGAGGAGCTAGACAATCAATTGATTAAATTTGATGAGGACTTAAGAAAACTTAAAAATGATTTTTAGGAATCCCTAGCAAAAACAAAAATAGAAGGGAAATTGGATCTCACTAAAGAATTGGAGTCTATTAACAAAATTATAGAAGAAACCAAAAATGAAACGGAGATGTTAAAAACCTCCCTTGAATCAATCAGTCCCAGAGTCGACAATCTGGAGGACAGACTCTAAGACCTTGAGGACAAAACAGAAAAAATTACTAAGGATGCCATAGGTTTCAATTAATTCAAGAAATCAAGTGAGGAAAATTTGAGGGATCTATGGGATACCATAAAGAGGCCCAATATGAGAATAATGGGGATCCCAGAGGGAGAAGAAGCCAGACTAAGGGCATAGGAAATATTTTCAACAGAATTATTCAAGAAAACTTCCCCTATCTAAAAAGAGAAAGCCCAATCAACATTAAAGGGGCCCAAGGGACTCCAAACATACAGGACATGAAGAGGAATTCTCCAAGACACCTTTTAATCAAGATGCCTAATATAGAAATCAAAGAGAAAATACTTAAAGGTGCAAGAGAAAAGCAAACCATAACTTATAAAGGAAAATTCATCAGTCTTACCTCAGACTTCTCATTAGAAACCATGAAAGCCAGAATGGCTTGGAATAATGCTTTTCAGGGCCTAAAGAAGTATGGCTTTCAACCTAGACTACCTGTACCCAGCAAAGCTATCCCTCATTATAGATGGAGAAGTGAAAATGTTCCATGAAGTAAACCAGCTCTACGACTATTTGAAAACAAAGCCAAAATTTCAGAAGATCCTACAGGATATAGCCCACACAGAAGAAACAATAAATCTACCTCAGAAGAGTACCAGAGATCAGACATGACAATCACAATCAGTGTGCTAATAACAGCAGCACAGACACCAAACTCCATTAACCCTTCAGCATGGCAGGGCTTAAAGCAAACCTCACAGTTATATCACTGAATATAAATGGACATAGCTCCCCTATAAAAAGTCACAGACTTGCAGGGTGGATGAGAAAAATGGACCCTTCCATCTGCTGCCTTCAGGGAACACATTTTACCTCTAAAGACAGCAATCTTCTTAGAGTAAAAGGATGGAAAACAATGTATCAGGCATGTGGAAGTAAAAAGCAAGCGGGTATGGCTACATTAATCTCTGACAAAATACACTTTATGCCGAAATCAATTAAAAAGGATAATGATGGGCACTTCTTACTCATCAAAGGAATAATCCAACAGGAATATATCACCATCATTAACATATACTCACCAAATTTGGGTGCAACACAGTTCATAAAGGAAACCCTAGTCAAAAATAAAGCAGAAATAGACTCTAATTCCATCATAGTAGAAGACTTTAATACACCTCTATCAGCTCTTGACAGATCAACCAAACAGAAGATCAGCAGGGACATAACAGAGCTCAATACCATAATTGACCACCTGGGGATAATAGATATTTACAGAACATTCCACCCCAAAGACACAGAATATATATTCTTCTCAGAAGCGCATGGGACTTTTTCTAAAATTGATCACATCCTAGGGTATAAATCATCCCTAAACAAATTCAGGAAGATTGATGTAATTCCTTGCATCATATCAGACCATAATGCATTAAAGGTAGAAATTAAAATTGGAACAGGACCCAGAAAATACACAAAGTACTGGCGCCTGAACAATTCTCTCTTAAAAAAGTATTGGGTCATCCACTAAATAAAACAGGAAATTCATATCAAGCCTATAACCCTGAACACCCTGGAAGAAAAAGTTGGAGGAACCCTACATGAGATAGGAGTAGGGAACAACTTCCTGAGCAAATCTCCAGTAGCCCAGGAAGTGCAACAGTCACTTAATCAATGGGACTTGATCAGGCTCAAAAGCTTCTGCACAGACAAAAACAATGTTCTCAAAGTCAATAGACCCCCTTCAAACTGGGAGATGATTTTCTCCAGCTACAACTCAGACAAAGGCCTAATTTCCAGAACCTACAGAGAACTCAAAAATAATTAATAACAAAAAAGCAAACTGCCCCCTCACAAAATGGGGCACTGATCTCAATAGAGAATTCGCAGAGGAGGAAACACAAATGGCCTTTTCTCACCTGAGAAAGTGCTCAGCATCTGTAAGCATCAGGGAAATGCAAATCAAAACCACAATGAGATACCACCTTACTCCGGTCAGAATGGCAATAATAAAGAAAACCAACAACAATCATTGCTGGAGAGGATAGGGGGAAAGAGGAACCCTCATTCACTGCTGGTGGGATTGCAAACTTGTTCAACAACTATGGAAAGCAGTGTGGAGGCTCCTGAAAGGAATAGACATAGAACTACCAATGGACCCAGCTATCCCTCTACTAGGTATCTACCCACAAGATGTCACATCTTGACACAGAAACATCTGTACAACTATATTTATAGCAGCTAAATTCATAATAGCCAATATTGGAATCAACCCTAATGCCCATCCATGGAGGAATGGACAGCGAAACTGTGGGATATTTACACGATGGAATTTTACTCAGCTGAAAGGAAAAATGACATATCAAAATTTAGGAAAAAATGGTCTGAGTTTGAGCAGATCTTACTAAGCGAACACTCAAAAGAACGGAGAATCGGACGCCGCATATTCTCCCTCATATGTGGTCCTTAACCAGGATAACCGTGTTCTTTATGCAGACTAGTAGTAAGAAGTGAGAGGTTGTGAATGAGGGGTAAGGGGTGTGGGAGGGGAATGGCTTAAGCTTGAGGCTAAACCATATTAGGTTCAAAAACATAAAATCCTCAGGAGCATACTGTAACCTATTGAGTAAGTAGTGAGCATCATCACCTTCAAGAAGGGCCATGAGTGGTAGGGGAGGGAGTGTAAGCCTGTGAATAATTAGATCAGCCTGACAACCCCTGGTTCCAACCACTGGTTCCTTCCCTCACTGAGCTGTTGACCAAAGCAATTCATGAGATTCCAACAACAAGACAGAATTCTGTCAAAGCTCTTGGGTGCCCTCTAGGCCTGAGGCAAAACCCTGTTGCTGAAGAAACCACAGAATGCCATCGACCAGCAACGAGAGACCCTTCAACGTCCGGAACGATATCCAGCCCCCAGAAGGCAGTTAGTGTAGTGCTGGAAGGCACTGCACAGGCTGCCAGGGGAAAATGATCAACAACAGCTGGAGTAAACAGAGACCACTGACACGAAACACAATCTGAGGTCATGAGTAGGCTTACAGCACCCCCTACTGGGAGAGAACAGCAAACCAAGAAAGGAGCACTTGTGTAATGGAGGACCCTGGGCCTGGGGTAGACAATCAACAGCTTTCAAATTCAACCAATTTTCCACTTAGTGAGGGGGACCCCTTGTCTGGAACTTGGGATTCAGGGCGATAGTCACCGGATGCCGTACTCTTGGGCTCCCATGACAAGATGCACTATGGGAGCGATTGACGGGAAGGCTACTAAAAATAGAATCTAGGTAAACCAGAAATGTGTATATTTGTTAACCTACACTGATCTCACTCTTCAATGGAGATTGTTCTTGTATTTTTCAGGATGTAGCGAGAGAGCTGGGGCCCATCTAACCCTACCAACCAACTTTAGGCCGATACCTGAGATTCTGGCAAAAGTGGAGCCACCACAGTCATAATGTGGAGGATCCATATGGAACCCCGCAGAGAATGACGGGAGGAACAAGGGACCCACAGCCACAGACATTCAATCTACACAGGATAAGCCAGTGAGACAGAAACCAACGATCTTTGACATAAAGACCCCTAAACTCACAATCTTAAAGCAGCCTTAATACTCATCCACCACGACTCAGGGAACTATGCGGAAGAGGGGGCGGAAGGATTGTAAGAGCCGTGGTGGGGAGACTATCCAGAGGCATGGCACCCTTCAGTATCAACACACTTGGGCCAGGAGGACCGGGCTGAGTACTAGGCTATCCAGGGTCCCCTGCCACAAGGACTGATCCAGACGGTACACAGAGGAGGATATC
Source organism: Zapus hudsonius (assembly GCA_004024765.1). Taxonomy (NCBI): domain Eukaryota; kingdom Metazoa; phylum Chordata; class Mammalia; order Rodentia; family Dipodidae; genus Zapus; species Zapus hudsonius. The sequence continues at coordinate 2,077 of PVHP010027308.1, read as the reverse complement.
CAGGTGATTGGGGATGGGGGGGCATTGGGGAATTGGGGATAACAACTCATTGTTTGCCCACTGAATAATGTAACACATTATGGACAATAAACATATATTTAAGTTTAAAAAAAACACGAAATTCAGAATTTCCTAGTAATAAATGATGATGATAACACATCTTATCAGAACTTTTGGGACACAATGAAGACAGTCCTAAGGGGGAGTTCATTGCACTAAATGCCTTCATAACAAAGACAGAGAGGTCTCAATTCAATGACCTAACCACCCACCTAAGATCATTGGAACAGATGGAAAAGCTAACCCGAGGAGCTCAAGACGAAAAGAAATAATTAAAATCAGAGTTGAGATTAATGAATTGGAAATAAATCAAATGATTAAAAAATAAATAAATCAAAGAATTGGTTCTTTGAGAAATAGATAAATCAAAGAGTTTGTTCTGCGTAAAAGTTAATAAGATTGACAAACCCCTGGCCAATCTAATCAAGCGAAGAACTGAGAAAGCCCCAAATCAACAAAATCAGAAAGGACAAGGTGAGATCACAACAGATCCCGAAGACATTGGACGTATCATCAGGTTATACTTCCAAAACCTCTACTCCACTAAATTAGAGAACCTGGAAGAAATGGATAAGTTTTTGGACATCTACCAACTACCAAAGCTTAACCCAGAGCATATAAAATCACTAAGCAAACCTATCACTTCCACAGAGATTGAAGATGTAATTAAAAACCTTCCCAAAAGGAGAAGCCAAGGAAAAGATGGTTTCTCAGCTGAATTCTACCAAGCCTTCATCATAGTGCATCTTTTCTTGGGAACCCAAGAGTACGGGATCCGGTGCCTATCACCCTGAATCCTCAGTTCCTGTCAAAGGCTCCCACTCCCTAAGTGGAATATTTGGCCGAATTTAAAAGCTGTTGATGGTCTCCCCCAAGCCCAGATTTCTCCATTCCACGAGTGATCCTATCTTGGTTGACTGTTCTCTCCCAGTAGGAGGTATGGTCAGCCTATTCATGGCCACAGAGTATGTTTCATGCCTGTGGTCTCTGTTTACTCCCACTGTCATTCCTCTGGCAGCTTGTGTAGTGCCTTCCAACGCTGCACTAACTGGCATCTGGGGACTGGTTACCATTCTGGAAGTTGAAGGGTCTCTTGATGCTGATTGATAGTATTCTGTTTCTGGTTTCTTCAGAAACAGGGTTTTGCCTCAGGCCTGGGGATGGCATTCATGGGCTTTGACAGAATTCTGTCTTCTTTTTTGAATAGTAGGGAAGGAAAGATTCCAACACCTAGCCCACTATGAAAAAAAAATATACTATTGTGCATTTAGTCTACTTTGCCATTCTTAAAAAAGCTATGTTAAAAAAAAGTTTTATTTATTTTCAAGGAGAGATAGTGAGAATATCAGAACCTCCTGCCACTAAAACCAAATTCCAGATCTTGGTGCCACTGTGCATTTGGCTTTATAGGTATTAGGGAATTGAACCCCAGGCCATAAGGTTTTGCAAGCAAGGTGCCTTAACCCCTGAGCCATTGCTCCATCGCATAAGTTATGTTTTAGTGTTAACTTGTGTCACTTTTGATATTTCTTTTTTTTAATATAAATTTATTGTCCATAATGAGTTATATTATTTAGTGGGCAAACCATGAGTTGTCCCAAATTCTCCAATTCCCCCCCTCCCCCTCCCTGATCAGTTGGATATCCTCCTCCATGGGCTGTCTGTATTAGTCCTTGTGGCAAGGGATCCTGGATATCCTAGTCCTCAGCCTGGTCTTCCTGGCCCAAGTGTGTTGTTACTGATGGGTGCCATGCCTCTGGACCATCTCCCCCACCACGGCTCTCACAATCTTTCCGCCCCCTCTTCCGCATAGTTCCCTGAGTCGTGGTGGGTGAGTATTAAGGCTGCCTTAATGTTGCGAGTTTAGGGGTCCTTGTGTCGAAAATCCTTGGTTTCTGTCTCATTGGCCTATCCTGTGTTGATTGAATGGCTGTGGTTATAGGTCCCTTGTTCATCATTCATTGTCTGCTGGGTTCCCTATGGATCCTCCACTATATGACTGTGGTGGCTCCTCTCT
>PVHP010027307.1:0-24017 GCA_004024765.1 Zapus hudsonius | reverse complement strand
AGCTCTTGAAATAAGAAATGATAATATTCCTGGAAGTTTGTTTGCCATGGTAGAGGCTTTACTTTTTATTTTTAAATGAATTACAAATGAGAAGATAATGATGAACATAAAAAATAATGAGATCATAAAAAATCAGCTAAACAAACTAGAAACACTCATGGGAGAAGTTATTTCAACTATAAATATACTCATTTAAAAATGGAAAGAAATTTATGTTGTTGCTTAATCAGTACTATTATTTATTATTGACAAGCAAAATATATTTGTGATCAGAAATCAAAACACACATTCTTGAACAGACTGAATTAAGACTTTTATTAATGGTAATAATGCAAGGTAAATATTTCCATGTTATGCTAAGGAAAGGAAATTGGCAAAGCAGAATTAACTATTTGTGGCTTTTATTTGTTAATAACTGTCAGAAATGAAACCAAAAACAAAACGAGAATTTTTTCAATTAAAAAACAATGAAGGATTATTTTGCCTTGAATTTTCATAGCTCTAACCCAAAGGTCTGACTGAAATCTGAAATGCCCCAAAATACAAAACTTTTTGAGCACTGGCATGATGCCACAGGAGAAAACAACTCACCTGACCTCAGGTGATGGATCACTGTCAAAGCCTGGGTGCATTAAAGATTTCTGTAGAAGGGAAAGGGGACATGAAACAAATGCATTTCACGATAACACTTATGTCCCGTTTCTGAGAAATTGCAAATATTCTAAAATATGAAAGAAACAATCCTCTCCAATCTCAAACATTTCTGGTCCCAAGCATTTTGGATAAGGGATGCTCCTCTGCACCCTTATCGTCATATCCTATAAAACACTAAGGGAATATATCCTCATCATGTATGGAAGAACTGCCCTACAAATATCACATTCCTACATTGGAAGATAGAACATGCAATTAGCCAAGTGAAAGACTGTCCTGTGCTTAGTGTCAAAGCCAGGATGTAAGTACAAGTCCTGTCACTGTGTAGCTTACCAGACAGGATGCCATCCCCAAATTCTTGAGAGCAGTGAGGACTGCCTCCCATATGATGAATGACATGGAGGACTACCTTGAGTAAAGTTCTTTATTTCATTTACCCATCATTGTTACCACTGGAGCTCCAGTGCTTGTTGCTACTATGGAGAACTCAGATGATGCTGAAAGCTAAGTTCTGACCCAGGCCTAGAGGACTTGAGAAAAGAAATGGTAACAGAGGTCTACATAGGCTCAGAACAAAGATACCAACACTGACTTCCAGGTGCCTTTATGAAAAGATGTGATCAGCTGGAAATTGAGGTGAAGATGAACAATTCGATTTTTGGGGGGATTTTCTTGTCTTAAATCAACACTATGGGGTGTAATTTATATATGGTAAAGCACATCCCCTTTCAAGTGCTTTTAGTCGGTGTGTTACCATCAAGACCTAGAGCCTCATTCTCCAAAATTTCTTCATCTCCTGTGGTTCATGCCACGTGAACACTTGAATTATTAGGGGTAAGCTAATTGGGTAAGGGGCAAAAAAGTAAGCATGAGAACCAAGAGAGGTCTTAGGCGAATTCTACAACTGGTAGAATTTCAGGTAAAAAAAAATGTTTGGGCACAAAAGGAAATGTGAGGTAGGTGTGTGTGAGGAAAGCTAGCCATCTGCCTGACTCTGTCCCCACAGTCATTTTCTCATTATTCACACCCCAACCCATCATCAACCTTGGAACCACCATTGCTTATGTCTGCCGGATGAAAATAGTACCCAGCCCCTGTGTTGTTGGGAAGCTGCAGTGTGGACCTCACTGGTTGCTCCAACCACCATCCTGTCTGTTTGTGCACCCTTGCCAAGATTCTGCTGAAGTCTTAGAGAAGATAGGAAAAGAAATAGAAAGCTCTTGATTTGCGTTCTAGTAGCCTGCACATCAACAAATAATTGTGCATTCAATGGAGGTGTTTGACAGAAGCCCTGAAACCTACTTGAGGAACCTCAAGTGTTTAGAATAAAATGCTTAGCATAACCCATACTTTTTCTATGCCTTCCTATACAGGACAGAAAAGAGAAATACCGAAGACTATGCTAAAGGAGTCAGGAAAACCTTTATGTCATGTTTTTAGCCCCATGTTAGCACTTTCATTGCAAAGCATTTTTGTCTTTTCATAATGCTCTGCCTTTCCTGGCATTGGAGGAGAGACTTCAGACCTCTTTACACATGGATAAGGTTCTGAAGAAAATTTGTGGGGAAGGAGCGGTGTGTGGTATGGCGTGAAGCAATTCAGCAGAGGTGGAGACAAAGACAGCACAAAGGGTCCTTTGGGTCCCCAGACCTTATCCTTTCCAAGCAACTATGGCTCTAGTCCTGAGAAAGGCACACTCCTTAAATGTCCCTCTTCCCAATGAGAAGACATTATATTGGCTAGTTTCTTCAGCTCATTGTTCAAAGGTTTTATGTCTCATGCTACTGATTTTCTTTTATCTTTAAAAACAACTGGACACTTGAGCTCACTTTATAAAATTATCCAACACAGAAATCAGGAACATTGTAAGATGCTTGAAAAGTCCTTAAACTGAGAGGTGATCTGAAATGTAAATGGACAGGAGCCGATTTCTGGGGATAGAGACCACCTCCTCTAAGACATTGGCTCAGAGGTTCCCCTTCCACTGGGACTCAGGAAAACAGGGCTTTGCTTTAGTGACCAACGGTTGGTCTGTAAACACCCTAGAACTACAAAGCATCTGCTAACATTGAGAAGAATAGTGACATCATGTCTACCCTGGGCAGGTTTATGCCGAGGATAACACACCCCAATATTTAGCACATCTATCATTCAATCATCAGTAATTAAATGAAATAAATGTCTTGAGAAATTTGCTTACATTATTTGGGTATAGGAAGGAGAACAGGAATTAATCAATTAGATATTTTGGATTATTTTAGCTGGGATTATCTGGTTTATTAAAATGATTTTAAGGTAAGCCTATCTTGAGAGTTCCTTTTGTCTGTGTAATGAGCAATGAACTCATTCTGTTTGTTTAACTTCTAAGCTTATTTTTAAAAGATGATTAAAATGATGCCAAACCCTCTCCAATGTAAAAAAGGTCAACCATTTCTCAAAATAATTCTCACTGTTTTCATACTTGTAGAAGCCCTGATGTGTCTCTGGGAGTTTCTCTAATTCTTTGTAACATTTTAAAATAACTGTGCTGGGATAGCTAAACACATAACTTGTCATCTAATATACATTTGGAGATGTTCATACATACGTAAATACGTATTTAGGGATTTTCTTACAAGGAATAAAAAGCTTTCTAATAACTCCTTTGGAAAGACTATGCTCTTGTTATATTACATGTGTTCATTCTTTTAAAAAATTCATGCTATTTTCCCAACAGACCAGGCTGTCTGATAAGAGATGGTAACAAGACCCCATCAGTAATGAGTAGAGAATCTCAAATTCCATATGTGATTCTAAGCCTCATTCTTTACACAGACAAGGTGTGTGGTGAGTAGCTCAGGGTACCTTATTTATTTCTCATCAATAATGCAGTGCGATTGCTCACATGTCAACCCAGAAATGGCAAACACAATGGCCATGAACTGAGTTACCCAGGTTCAAAACAATCTGTGAAAGGCAACCTTCCCACAATTCTAAGAGGAGATGGGACCTGCATTTCAATGCCGACAGCTGGATTTAGTGAGTTCATACACAGGGTCCTGTAACTGACTCCTCTTGTCACATTGCTGGGGCTTGGAGTGTGTACACCATCTGATTAGCTACTTCATTTTTTCTTAGATGAAGTCTCTCTATTTTGCTTACGCTGGTCTGGAACTCACAATTTTCCTACCTTATCTTCTCAAGTGTTAGGAATGCAGGGATGTTCCATCATGCCCAGAAACACCTATTTTTGATGAGGTAGCATATTGAGAAAATATATCTGGGTGGGGGAGGGCTCAGTGGCTGAAGTCCCTGCTGTGCAAGCCTGATGAGCAGATTCCCAGAACCCACATAAAGCTGAGTGCAAATCTGTTATCCCAATATGCCTCCAGCAATGGGAGGTAGAGTCGGGAGAATTCAGATGCTTCAGGCCGGGCCAACTACTCTGTCACTCACAGAGACAAAAATGGAAGGCCAGGACTGGCACCCAAGGTTGTTCTGTGACCTCCACACAGGTACCATGTCACGTACATTCCCATATATCCATACACAAAAGAAAATAGCTTTGTAAATGTGTCATTATATTTATTTTCAACTCCTAAACTACATATGTTGAATATTGGCAAAAATTAACCCATGTTTTAATTTTCAATACAGTATGACTAAATATAAGTGCTAATATTTTCACTAACATTCCAGGGTTTGGAGAAGTCAGGAGAGACTGGAAAGCGTGCTCACTTACTAGGTGCTCTGTCTAGGACACTTGCTTCAAGAAAATCCTTTATAAACATGCAGAGAAGTGCATCAAAGCCTGAAGCCTCAGTAGTGCACGTCAACAATTCTCTGACAAGCTCACAAAACCTATGAGGAGGGAAAGGGCAAGATTCTGAATGAACAATGCACCAAGACCCACACATTTCCCAGAAGCCTCTTCATGAAGTACTGGCAGGGGAAGTGCAGAATAAAGACAAAGACCCTAGCTAGAGCCTTATGGGAAGAAGGTAGTCATCTTCACAGCCTCCACAGGCAGGTCAGGTCCCTTCTCCACACGCATGCTCTCTTGTAAGCAAGGCAAAAGCCTAAAGCAGCATCCTTAATAAACCAACCCCATTTGCTTAGGTTGGTACATTCTCCTCTTTCTACCAGATTAAATCTCAAGAGTCCTCATTTTATTTTCTTCACAACAACCAGGCTCTGGTACCAGAAAAAAGATTGTAACAAATACATTTATTTAATCTAATGATTTAAGAAATATTATTGCACTCCAACCAGGCTGAGAAAACTCACGACGGTCAGGCCACTGAGGGCTGCTTTCCATAAGACTGGGCTCTGTCTCCAGTGCTCAGGTGCCAGGAACAAGGTCTCCCAGGAGACGTATGCTGAAGACCACTGGGGCCTCACATCACAGCCTCTGTCCCTAGACTGGCCCTTATTAGCTGAGCCCAACAGAGCTGAGATTATTTTTTTGGAAAGTACTCCCCTCTTCTCTGCATCATTACCACGTGGCCATGAACAGAAGTTGGGGTTTTTAGCACAGTGCTATGCAGGCCTGGGTTGATGGTATGAAGGAAGGACTGTAGACCAACCAACAGAAAGGTGGCGGGCTGAGTGCAGAGTGGCATGCAAGCCAGGAGGGCACTCTCCATGAGATAACCATAGCACATAGGACCCTCAAAAGCAGAGTCTACTGTGTGGGTGTCTTTCTGTGGGTGTCTGAAAGTTTATCCTGACCTGATAATATTTGGGGGCTTTCATTAGGAGGAGATGTTACACAGAGCCTGGAAAGGATGAATGTGGGTCAATCTACCTGCTAAGTGAGCATAACTATAAAGATAGCAGTTAAGGGGCTGAGGAGATAGCTCATAGGTAAGCCATGCAAGCATAAGAACCGAGAGAGCCTGATTCCCAGCATCCATTCAAACAGCTGGGCATGACCATATTCACCTCTAACCCCAGTCCTGTGGAAGTGGAAGGAGGCTGGAGAATTGCTGTTGCTTGCTGATCAGCCAGTCTGACAAAAAACAAAACAAAACCGTATTCAGTAAGAAACTTCATCTCCAGGCAATGTGGACACCCTATGTCTTCCTAGGACCTTCACATCCATACACACTACCTGCACACATAACTGCAGACGTACATGCATACACTATACGACACATACATATCACACCATACATGCATAAGATTCCAGCTAAGCTGTCAGCAAACATTCACGGAGGGCTTTCTCTGGACTAAGAATCACTTCAGAGGCAAGTAAAGCCCAAGCTCTGCCCACAAGTGTTTCGCAGTGATGTAGGGGTGCCTGAAGTTTAAGTTCAGGATATTAGAGACATGTGATTGCAGATGTAAGCCGTGTTGAAGAGAGGCTAATGTGAGAAGGATCAATTATCCATGATGGCTCTGGGAGAGCTTTCAAAGGAGACGCTGACAAAATCGAGAAGTCTTGATGGAGGATGACATGTTGGAGGGGTGACATATTCCCCAGGAAGGGAGAGCGTGCAAATGATGAGGTCTAAGTAGAGAGCTGCGCAGTTCAGAAGTGCTGTAGCAGGGGTGTAGAAAGGGATTCAACTGGAGAACCAGCGAGGCCGGGGGTGGGGGAAGGAAAGACTGTGTGCCATGCTGAGAGGTCTGGACTTTGTTCCATTCAGAAGTGGGAGTTATTAGAGGTTTTAAAAAAAGAAAATTGTATTTTATAATGGGCTCTCCTTGTTGAACGCTTATCTCCATGCTGACCCGAACTTTCAAATCCACCACAGCACACATGCCTCGTGGTGTTTGCACTTGCAGGATGCTTCCTCTCTGATGCACTAGCTGCAGCTTCATAGCTTCTCTCTCTTTCTGAAGAAACCATGTTGGATTTTGACAGATGTGTGCAGATAGGAGACACACATATATACGCACATGTACATGTGTGTATGTGTGGATAGATAGATAGATAGATAGATAGATAGATAGATAGATAGATAGATAGATAGATAGATAGATAGATGAAGCCATATGTGGAGCTCACTGCTAGATTACTTTTAGTAAGGCAATGTTTAATCACACTAGATGGAGCATGAGGACAAGTAACCCCCACTGTTTCAAACATACATTTGCTTTAGTAGTTCCTGTTTTAAGCCAAAACATCCACCTTTGAAATTAGAACCTGAGGTTGTCGTCTGGCCTTCACACACATTCAAACACACATGCTCATGCATGCACACACACAAACACACACATGAGAAAAAGACAAGCAGGTGGATAATGGAAGGATCTGGATGCAGGCAAGGAAACCTTTGTGCACAGTTAGCTCTTTGTCTTGCCCGGGATTCTACATTTTCCTTGAGGTAAAGAAGGTGATCACTGTACAATTTCTGTGTGCATTTAAAGTATTTTTAGCTTTACCCCAGCATGGGGTTGATGTAACTGCCAGAGGTGAGCCATCGCATCCTATGGGTATAACCTTTGAAAGTAGTGACATTTGTCACATATATGGAGCTTGAATGAAGTACACGAACATATGCTGAGGGGGAGGAGGAAGTGCCTTGACTTCTGAAATACCATCTGCTTTTTTTTTTAAGTTTAAAAATTTAACCAGAATAGTGAAAATTCAAAAGCAACTTGAACCTCTCTTACTAAACAGAAAACAATCTAAAAATCATCCTAAAGAGGCTTGCCTCAGCAATAAGTTACACAGAGCAGGAATATTATGCAGCAGCCAAAATTGAAACGAAGGAAAATTCGAAGAGACGTCAAAAAGTGTAGAACCTGACCTTCTGTGTATTGTAGCCAGCAGTATGTGAACGATGGAGACATGATTAAGACCTGTGCAGAGAGGCTGCCATTAAAACAGTTGCCATGTTATATAAACAGGGATGTTTGGCTTATTTTCTCTATTCACAAATTTTTCCAGTTTCTTTAATAAAAATACCACAATATAATGATAATAACATCAAAATTTAAATACATGTTTAAAATGAGTTATGAAGAGAAATTTAATCTGACCTGTAGTAATTGGTTCTTTTTCTTCACCAAGAAAGCAGACCAGCTTATTCAGGAGGCAACAAAGCGTGTGGTGCCATCATCTGTTATGTGATGGAAGTGTCTGATTGTCAAAGGACTGAGGGGTGCAGTGCAGGAGCTATACTTGGACACTCGTCCCTGCATCAGGAACGACACCTGAACTCCGTTAAAGAAAGCCAGCTTACCTTCAAATTCTCACTCTTTCCTGACTATGTGCTCTTCTGAAGGCTGTAATATTTTATGTCTATTGAAACATCATCCTTGCCTGTTCTGACCAACATGATTGCTCCTTCTGGAACACACCCAGGCTGGCTTTCAGTGCTACCTGGTGTGTTAGGATCTTTGTGCTGGTGGTCCACTCCAGGAGGTTTTGGCATGTTCTTCATACATGCACCCCACATGTAAGATGTAGACTCCAGAACAAAGGGCTGAGTTGCTGCTGTGAGAGACAATGGAACACTTATCCACACATTAGCCAGGCTCAGCTTACACCCAGAAGCAAGAGAGTGTCTGGAACAGAATCTGACCGCATCCTAAAGGACACTATGACTCTCTGGTGAGTTGGTCATGTACTTGCTGGTAAGGTTTGCCTTTGCTTTTGCCAAATAAAGGTGAGTTAGTAATAAATGGCATCCTTAAATTTCCTATGAAAGTAACTGTCTATGGCAGTTGGCCATAACTGAATGATTGCCTAAAACTACCAGCCAAGAGAGTCTACCTATTCTTATTATCATAAAGCTGCAGAACTTTAAAAGCTGAGAATATAGTGATCATAGCTTAATGAAAACTCTGAAAGTTTCTGTAAGAGTTTATTTTGATATGTTCTTGTGTGGTCCAGTTATTCATGACTATATAAAATGTCATCCTAAACTTAAGATATTTAACACTAATCGTTTATTTATTTAGTTGCCTGGTTTCTGAAAATCAGGGATTCGGGAAGGGCTCAATGGCTCTGATTGTAGCCAGATGGTGACTGCATGTGTCACAGCAGGTGATAAAGCAGACGGGGGTTGGCTGGGCACTGATTTCTGTTCATTTAGTCTTGAGACTTCTATCTGAACACGTGACACAGGCTAGTTGGGACTTCCTTTCAGCATGGCATCTTCAGTGCAGCCAAACTGTTGAAATGGTAGGCGATGCCTTCAAAAGATCTTCAGCTCTCACCCAGCAAAGAGGAAGCTGCAGTACATTTTCAAATCCAGCTCCAAAAGTCATTCAACTGTTCTCTATTGTCTCACAGTCAAAACAGCTTGTGAAATTTCAAAGAGAGGGACGTAGACCCTTCCCCACGTGAGAGGGTGTCAACATGGGAGATATTATTGTTGCTATCTTTGGAAAATACCATCTGTCACCAGGTAGCATATCTGTCATCAAATTCCATGTGATTAGAAATCACTTTCATTTGCTGAAGTACAAGATCCCTCCCTGCCATCCTGGCACAAGGTGGCTAATTTTCTACTCACTGCACTCTTTTGGTAATAATTTGCATATTCTCCTTATGAGAAAAGGATTTGCCTGCCTTTATTCTTCTGGAGAATATTATTTGGTACATGTGTCTACAGTTTAGAAGGACAGGGACAATAGGTACCAGCTCTGGTCTATTTGGAACTCATGGGGAAGAGAAGATGTTAGTGTCATGCTATGAAAGAGCAGGTTTTCTCTATGTCACAGCAAAACTGTCACCATAGAGAATCCACACCCAGAAAAGACAACGCTCCCATGATGCAACTGAAAAGGAGTCCATGAATGATCGAGAGAAATATAATTCCTGGCATTTTTCTGGCCTGGCTGAGCTTGCTGAGGCAGACTTGTATAGTACTTCCCAAACAATGTCGACACACTATGTAGAATTTCAAAATGTGGGAAGCATTTCCACAGTATTGCTTTCTAAGCCCTAACCTAAGGCAAGCGCTACCCTCAGCTGAATGATAATGCTCTTTTATCAAATTCCATCCACACTTGTATTTGATAAAAAAAATCAAGACACATGGACACCAAGTGGTCATATGGACAGTTGGTGACAAAAATCAGTGGCAAGAACTCAAGGACTCAGAATCCAAAGCTACAGGATAAGGCTCCTTTCTCCTGAGCACTGACGAACTGCCTGAAGTCATAGAGGAGACAGACAAGTCTCTACATCCCATATTGGTGACACACCCTCACAGCAAGAGAATAGTAAAAGTCCTGAGCTTGATGTTTCCCCAAAATAGCCACAAATGTCATGACTTTAGAAACATTTGTGATTCTTACAAGTTAATGTGAACTATGGATTTAAAGGAATTGAATGGAAATACAGAGTTTGTTCATTGTGATTAACCTGGATTATCAAATTGACAGGCTATGGAATCACCTAAGAGAATAGTTTTTGGGCGTGTCTGTGAGGTACTCTGAAGATTAGGTTAACTGAGGTGGGATGGTCCGTGATAACTGTGTGCAGTGTCATTTCTGTGGGCTGGGGTCCTGGACAGAACATAGAGGAGAAAATGAGTGAACATGGCATGTTATTGTTTTCCATTTGCTGGCTGTGGATTGCATGTGATCAGCTACTTTACAATCTTGTCATCAGGTTTTTTCCCACTTTGATGGACTGTATCCCCTCAAACTGTAAGCTGTGATCAACTCTTCCTCCTTTAAGTTGGTTCTTGTCAGTATTTTGTCAGAGAAATAAGAAAAGAAACAAATAACCTACTCATTCAGTATTACTTTTCAGAATATTTGCTCTAATTATAATGTCCTGAATGAAATTTGGTTGGATTTTTTTAATTTTAGAATTTTTGTATGATGAAGGAAGTACGGAAAGTTACTTGGAAAGTGCTCTTAATTCATGTGTTTAAAAACTAGCTAAAGGCAGGGAAAGTGGCTCAGTCAGTAAAGCACTTTCTGTGTATGCATGAGGACCTGAGTCTGGGTTCCCAGGCCCCAAGTAAATGCCAAGCATGAATGCACAGGCCTATCATCCCAACAGTTAGGAAGCAGGCAGGTGACACTTAGAATAAGTCAGGTAGATAGACTAGCTATATATGTGAACTCTGGGTCCATTTAAAAATCTCACTCAACAACCAAGAGAAAGAAATTGAGGAAAACACCTGACATCTACCTCTGACCTCCACACGCATGTGCATACATGTGAATGGAAATCCACGCACATGTGCACACATGCATATACACAAGAAAAAACACTTAGTTATTTTACACTCATAGCAGTAATACTCTGTGGAATACTGTGTCCTAAGTGATCTCTGTGTAGAAATGTAGCAGCCCCTACCTACTCTCCCTCTCTCCCGACATAAAGAACCATATGGAAATAAGCTTTACTCTTTGGAATAAAAGATTTCCCATTAACAGATATTCATAGTATACCATGGTTTGGAATATACTCAAATAAACCTCATTAAAACAAATAAAGCCTATTGGCTTCATAGCCATAAAACATTTCAATACACAGAATCTTATAAGGCCAGTTATTTTCAGTCAACCAGAATGTGTTGTTGCCAAAAATCATGTAATATCTATGGCTCAAAAGACAGCTCTGCATTTTGAAACTCCTGCCCATAAACATTTACAAGACAAATGGCGTATCAAGCTATTGTATAAATGGCTTCGTGTCTACATTCCTTTACAGCAATAAACATACCATTTGTCTTGCTTGTTGTAACGGGAACATTTCATTTTGTCATTTCTCACTACACCTTGTTCTCACCCTCCCAACTTCCTTTGCGTATTTCTTGTTACTTTTCACTTCTACGTTAGTTTCTTTTCGACAGTATTTGCTCTGCTATTTGTCTTTTACTTTCCAAGTGATTATCTTTTATTCCATGTCAGTGACAAGATGAAGAATATTGTGGGGGAAGAGTTCTATGGATCGCTGGGGAATTAGACACACTTATCTAGGGGAACATTATGATCTGCATGGGGGTCATGGTTCATACCTATGTGTCAACATAGGGTTTCATGGTTCTTACATATCTACATAAGTGTCATAGTTCATACATACATATGAAGGACTGAGACTCATAAAGGAATAAAAATAATGTTACGGAAAGTGAGTGCCTGAAAGCGAACAGGACATCACTTAAGATTAATCTCCCAGGTCTGCCATGAAAAGGTAAGTGTCAAGCACAGTGTCCAAGGGATGGTGGCATTTCACAGGCAATAGGAAGGAGCAAATTACATACAAGACCATGACAAGAAGATTGGCTCAGCTGTACTATTCAGTCTCTTAAAGGTCAAGAAAGAATTATAATTGTGAATCCTAGCAACAGATTTCTTCAGCGGGCTCCAGGAAACTTTGTCACAATTCTAATTTTATTTTCCTGTTTCCTTTTAATGTGCTAAGCTATCTGGATACATATATTGTAAATTGCCTTCATGATCACACTTCTAAGGCTGTGCATCCAGACAACCAGGCTGCATGTCTTATTCATCAATGAAATGTCCTGGAAGGCCACCAGTGGCCTGACCCATCTGTCTTTTTCTGGCCTTGAATTCATTATCTCCTGTCTTAACTTTGCCTTCAGACCACTGTACTTTTGCCTCTAGAATCTGATGTTCTCAGTCATTCTGCAAAAACAACAACAACCAACAAACAATCAAACAAACAACAACAAAAAACCTGATCCTTTTATCTCACAGCCATGAAAGGCAATTCTTTACTAAGTGTAGATTCAATACATACTTGAACTTGACTGTCCCAACACAGTCCTCAGAACAATATTGCTGACTCTACCTTGTCAAGATTTTTTAAAGTTTTTTTTTAATATTTATTCATTTTCAAACAGAAAGAGAGAGACAGAAAGAGAGAGAGAGAGAGAGCACCAGGGCCACCACCTTGTGGGTCTGGCTTATGTGGGTACTGTGGAATTGAACTAGGAGCCTTAGGCACTGGAGGCAAGTGCCTTAACCGCTGAGCCATCTCTCCAGCCCCCCTTGTCAAGATTTTTTTTAAACCAATGGTAAGTGAACTATAACTGGTACCAAGATCATTCTAAGATGTTTATCTCCACCTTGCTGCAAACATCTACTTCCATATTTTTATCTGGTTTTATTGGTAGTGAGGGTAATCTTCAGCCTCGGGATGCTCTTATTTCTTGGGAGACTATTTAAATCCCTTCATTTCATCATTCTACCATCATCATTTTCTCTCTTTTGTTTGTTTTTGACCTTTTTTTCTATTTCTAAAATCCCTGTCTTCTTCAAATCTTTAACATATGTATAAGTATCCTAACATGTTCTCTGTCTCGTTTTATTCAACCAAGTTCAAGTCCTGCATATGAGCAATTGCTTTTATTCACCTTTGTAGACGATCATAAAGAGTCCATTTAGCTATGCTGGGTAACTGAGTGCTTGGCAATGGCCTACGTTGTTCAGGGAACCTCATGGATGTCCCTGGCCAACTTCTCACTGTGTGGGATAACCCAGTTCTGGTCCTGAGATTCACAAGTCAGAACCTATGGTTTTAGGAATAAGCTTTCTCCACCTTCTACTGGACATAAAGGCTTGGTCTGCCCACCTCCCTTAATTGGGCATTGTATCTTATATTCTGGTATCTCAAAGGGAGGTTCCTAATGTACTAACTGCTTTAGTCTTTGGTTTTGTGTAGTTTCCCTCCCCACCCTTAGCCCTGCCACCCTCCCACCCTCAATATTCTCTCCTTCTATCAGTTTCTCCATTACCCTTTCCTCTCCTACCTCCCTGTTTTCACTTTTTCCTGGTCTCCTTCTATTTATATGGCCCTAGTCCTAATGCTTACTGCTCTCTTAAGCTAGTCTATTTTAAGAGCAACATATGAGAGAAAACCTGTGATGTCTGACTTTCCTAGACTTTGTGACCTTGCTTAGGATGGTATTCTCCAAGTCCATCCATTTCCTGCAAATTTTACCATTTCATTTTTACTTACTGCTGAATAGAGTTTCATTGCTGAAGATACCACAGGCTGCCATCTGAGGACACCAAGAGACCACATGGGAACTGAGAGCAAAACCAGTCCTCCACTGCTAAACCCTCATGGCACTGGAAAGGGCTATTGGAGCTATTATGTGATGATGGTCACCAATAGCTAAAATAATCAGGAGACCCTGCAGGCCACACTGAGCACCCATCAGACAAGAAGCACACAGTGCAATAGTGGCACCCACTCTGTGAGTAACCAACTGCTCTCTGATTGAACAACAGGCCTTCTCAGGGGAAGAGAGCTCAGAACTAAGTCAGTGGCCCCACAGGCAAAAAACTCACACCCCCAAGAGAGAAGCCCCAATTGTTCTTTGAACAAGTCAAGTGGGTATCCTCATCAAAATGTCTCTGAAAATTATATGCATATCTCTCTTAATAAAAGCTGCTCTCACCCTTGGTTGGAAAATATGTTTCACTTTATAGATGGCAGAGAATACTGGGGAGACCCAGAATCCATTAATTTGACAAGAAAAGATACCAGCTGCTCACAATGATATGTACCACATTTTCCAGTGTCCAGAAGAATCCAAGCCCAATACTAGCCTGACAACCACCTCCAGGGAAATAGTAACAAACAGGGAGGTGAACTGAAACACATCATAACAGAAATACAGAGGCTACTGAGAACTCAACACTAAAAACAAATTGCAAACATGCCCAAGTCTCGGGTTTTGTGGGGGAAGAAGGGGCTGGAAGATTGTAGAGAGCCATAGGGTACATAGAAATATCATGAGGTACAGCCCCCTCCATGGAGACTAACAGAGGCCCTACTGACCCCAACAGTGAACACCAAGGACCCTACTGAGGAGGGCCCTCAGAGTAATGGGGATAAGGGGTAAGGGGACACAAGCCTATAACCTATGTAAAAAATATATATATATACATGCATATATATATATATATATATATATATATATATATATATATATATATATATATGTTTATGTGTAAGTATACTCCATATGTATTAGATAGAGATTGATGTGTCCTGTCACTTGAGACCATCTTGGATGTTCTGTATTTGTTCCCATTTTTTTTATTACTCTTTGAAATGCTATCTCCAAAGAAATAACTATTTCAATTCAAGGTCCTTTTGGTTATTGTGATCTTCAGGCAAGAATTTTATGAATATCTAAGTGAGTTTTTATACCTTTAGGTGAGTTTAGGTTTGTTGATTTGCTTGTTTTTTGAGACCTCACATTTACTTATTTTTGTCTGATTTTTATTGTCTAATTTCTGAACCGCACAGGGCAGAACTTGACTATAAAGTGTTTGGTCACAACAAAGAAGTAATATGCTGTCTGCTTTCAGATCCATTCTTGTAAAGGGAATGAGAACTCCCCACATGGAAAAGCCAGTAATGAAGCACCAAAACCAAGAGGAACGTGTGCAGAGCATATCATCATGAAAGTCACATGACTAATTCTCTCTGTAAAGGAGAGTTCAAACATCAGAGAAGAGAGTAGATCCAAAATTATGATGCTGGCACAGCCTAGGCTGAACTGGGTAAGCTGTTTCTAGAAACTGTGTCAACAGAAGCCTAGCGTCGTGAGTAGCTATAATTAAGAACTTCTAAGCACCTGATCTGTATAAATATAGAGAACATAAGTACTCCATTTATGTAGATTTATTTTTAAGATAGAAATGATCTGACTCATAAACATTAAATCTATACACAAATGACTCCCTTCCAAATGCACAGCTATTGTTTCATTACAAAAATAAAACTCACTAATGAAATAATTTCCTGAGCATATGATTAAATTAACTGGCATACTGCACTAATTATAACATGTAAGGAATATGGACCGATCCCCTGTTTCACAGCATAGAAATCAGCAATTAAAAATTAACAAAAACTCTAGTCCACAGATGAAATGTTGGCTTTCTTTAATTTGGCACCCAAGAGGTTTCATTCTTTCTTTTTCTTTCTTCCCTCAAATGTCATCCTGGCACTCCAGCTATTTGTCTACTGGAAAGTGTTTTCAGGGATGCCTTATTAAACTCATTCACTCACTGTATCTTTATGGCAGATCTATTGTGTGACTGATTCATTCTGGACATTTGGGATACAATGGGGAGACAAATTAGCAAAAAAAAAATTCTTTTAGATGGAGTTTACATTCCAGAGTTGTAGAGCAATACATGAAACGAAGGCTGAAAGAATGAGCTGATTAAGCAGAATTCATGAGATCCAGAGGGGGAGCAAGGACAGAAGACCATGGCCAACCTGTGGGGGGTGGGATGTGAGCGGACTTGAAGGCAGTAAGGAACATAGATGTGTGGGAAGAGCGTAGAGAATAGGACAGGTGCCGAGCCCTGGCGTGGGAACACTGGGGGTGGTCTGAGGCCCAGGGTACATGCAGCCAGGGAGCAAGGGGCAGTGCAGGGAACTAGGAGCGTCACGGCTCTGGGCACATACTAGGATGTCATAAGGATGTGGGCATTGACCAGTGTGAGATCTGAATCTATTATGGGATATGTAGAGCAAAGCAGTGATCTGATTTAGGTTTTAAAAGATTCCTTTGGCTTCTGAGTTGAGAGATTTCAGGGGATCCACTGGAGACACAGAAAACTAATCTAATCTAGAACTAATCTAATCTAAACTAAACTAATCTAGAAGGTGACAACAGTCAAGAGGTAATGGCTTGTGCCAGAATGACATCAATGGAGGTGGGAAGTGTTTGAATTCAGGGTGTATTTCAAAGGGAGAGTAGATTGAATTCTCTGATTGATCAGATAGGAGACATAAAGGAAGAAAAGAACCAGGAAGATTGTAATGTATTTGAGTCAGAGCATTTGAGATGGGGAATAAATTCTGCAAGGACAAAGAATTTTAGGATATGTGAAATCAAACAATTCATTCACCCAATCAAATCTGGTAGCACTTAACTATAAGAAGCCCTGAGAATAAGACTCTTTTTTATTGGACTTGCCCATCCTTCATTTATCCAAGATGTGGACAGAAGATACAGTGAGGAATGTTTCTATAAAACTATGTGGGTCTAGAGATTTCTAGGGCTTTGTTTCCAGTGCTTGCTTTAAAGGAAGGGAGAGAGGGAAAGAAGGAAGGAAAGGAGGAAGAAGAGAAGGGAGGGATCCCAGAAGGGGGAAAACAGAAGTAAGAGGAGAGAGAGCAGGAGAGATAAATTATTTAGAAGACAATATGGGCCAAGGTTTAGATTCAATTTCTCTTCTAGGAAAAAAGGAAATTCAAATTATAACAAATTAGCTGAGTCACCTTGGCCAAGCTATGACTTAGACAAATCCATAGTATGCAGACTCCTGGAAGGAGGTTCTTCTTAACTCAGAGGAAATGACAGGGATTTGGAAGCAGCTGGCAGGGTTTGTATTCAAGGTGAAGGATTACGTCTCTGGAAAGTTGAACTGATCAGTCACTACTTAGTTAATCACTAATTTCAGACTGCTGTAGGTGGAGAAAGACTCGAGATGAAGGACAAGGATTAATATTACGTAGGCAAGTGTTCTGGGAGAAATTTACACAATTTATGTTCAGATACACTGGAGCTGAGAACTTAACAAATGGGCCCGACACACCTGTAGATGACTAATAACTCTGACACATTCATCCAACAGCGAGCATTTGTTTTTGCTTGCTATGGCTCCTCACCAGAGAGATCACTAAGGATTGCCAAGCCTATAAAAATGTTAAACATTCCTTCTACAGTCTGAAGGGGTGTAATGATGAGGCAGTTTAGGGGTGACAGGACCCCAAAAATAAATGTCTTTCTCTTGGCTAAATGTGGGAAAAAAATCTATGGGCCTATAGGGAAAAAATCTAGGCCATTTCACTTTGCTACAGGTCAGAAATGCCAGAAGGGGGAATCTGTTTTTTTTTTTATTATTATTATTATTGTCCCAACAGAGGAGGTAAATAAATGCCTCTGTTCTTATCTCTTCCTTTTCTGGAAGAGGAAGGAATGACCCAGACACCTGGAGTCAGGAGCACACTGAGCTGAGCATCTACTCCTCCAGAGGACTTGCATAAAAGATGCTTCCAAAGCCTATCTTGGGATAGGCTTCCCAGATTTCTGGAAGCACCCTGTAGCCCACTTCTTGAACAGGAGCTCAGAATTCATTTCTTCAGTTAAAGCTCTCTCCTAAAACTCTAAACTAGAATAAAATCATTCTGAACCTTGTCCTCTGGTCTGTGGATCTCATGCATGGACGTATAAGGGCCCAGAGCCCTCTGAACTCAGTGGAAATTAAGTGTGACATTCTGGAACCCTAACTCCTAAGCTATTTCCCACACAAGAGCTGAGAAAGTCTCTGTCGCTCTCAAAAAGACACCCCAACATTCCCTTATCCATGTAATTTGGGAAGGGCACGATAGCACAAATAGCCCCTCAGGTGTTTTCTGAAGGAGCCATTGGCAACTCCTCTTTTCTGGGTGAACAAGGGAAGCTTCTTTTTAAGTGCCAGTGACAAACACACAACCAAACCACCTTTCTTTTCTATTTCTTTTTTTTTTTTTAGCGTGTGTATATGTGTAGGGGCACATGTGTGCGGAGGAGGCACTGACCATTCTCCCTCTTATTTATAGATAGTCTCTCACTTGAACCCAGAACATCCCCCCCCACAATTTTGGTTTGTCAAGTTATCTAGATTCTCCTGAGGACCCCCTGTCTCAGCCTTCAGTCGAGGCCTGGATTACAGGCAGACAGCCACTCCCACTCAGGACCTCACATTTGTGTGGCAAGTGCTTTACCAACTGAGCTGGCTCACCAGCCTGAACCTCCCATTTTTAATACTCTGAATAATCATTTTTTTTCCCTCGGCACTTCTATAACTTAAGATTCAAAATGTAAATTTTGACTATAGATAAATATTTAAACTATGCCTTAATGCATATGAATCAGGTCAGGCTAACAGCATCATGCTATCAACCAAAAAAGTCCATGACCATGGGATTTCTGTTTGCCTTTCCTATTTAACATAGCAGGGGAGTTCTCCGTTACAGTCATTCAAAGACCAAAGTGCTGGAAGGGCATGGCATTCTTACTCTCTTGCTCCATAGGTGACTCATGCCCCTTCTTCTCATAACCAGTGATCACCTCACCTCCACGAAGCTGCCAAGATTCTAGGAAATGTAAGATTTATTTCATGAGCACTTGTCTCTCTCATGTTAACATTTTATTACTATTGTGGGAATATAAACACTATAGTATAACTTGGAAATAGAGTCTTAGGAATCCAACATATGATTTCTTTATTAAGATACATACAGAAGTCAATAGAACACATGTGAAACCCTTTCCAAATTCCTAGCAGAAGTCAAACTAACTCACTCCTGTCAGTAGCGCCTCTCCTCAGAAAGGGCCTGAGACTCTGAAGAGCCGGAGGAGAATACTACAATGGAGACAGGAGGAGGAGCTTCAGCCTGTCCTTGGCTAAGAGGCCATACAGAAGGAAGTGACTCTGGTTGACTGGGTGGAGATCATACAGGACCAGCCTTACCCCACTACTTTCAGTACTTCTCTATAGGGCCTTTGAGAGAGTACTTCACAGGAAGCAAAAGAGAAGCCTGATTTTGTCAAGGAAACTTGGTGGAAGGGTGAGGAAAAGCATATTTCATTTCTAATGCTCCTAATCTGTAGATTAGGACTGAGAAAACCCTCTCTAAAAGGTAGTTAGCTAGGAACTGGCCCACAGAAACACTGATGTCACCTTAATTGTGCTAGCAAGACTCGACTTTATCTAAATCAGTCTATCCAAGATGGCTGTAAGCAACAACCTCCCAATGTTTCCTCAGCAATAGCAAAAGTGTCTGTCATAGTCAGCCACACATCGCTGGGATGAATCTCCAAACCAGGCACAATTTTGGGGAGGAAAGTATTTATTGAAACTAACAGATCCAGGGGAAGTTAAGGAAAAAGGCTGGCCCCCTTTCACAGATCCAAGCAGAGACAGACAAACCCACCACCAGCACCTCAAGCAAGCAAGCACATTCTAAACTAACAAACAAGAGGAACTCCAGGCTTGAGCTCAGACTGCTTTTTGCATATGTATAGCAAGAATTCCAGACCCACCCCAGAAACACCTTAGGGCTGAACTCTAGAATCTGGCCAAGGTGACACACCTCCTCCAGCCAGAAGTGGCTGGAGACATTAAGAATTTAATAAAACAATTATAATAAATTCTATTGGGGGACATTATTCAAACTACCACAGCTTCCTATTTCTTCAATTTTGTGGGTTTAGCCCTATAGGCCAGTTCTTCCTGAATGGGCCTGAGCCTGGTGCTGAGGCTCATTCTAGTTGGATGTCCAATCAAACAAACAGATCTGAGCCAACTTTGTGAGGCCCTTCCTTCCCCAGGCTTCTTTCCAGGAGTGAGACTTCCCTGTTCTTTTCTTTTACCCTGCCAACAATGCTGGGAATGGAAAGGAATTTCTCTTTTCTGCTGTGCTGGTTTGGATCATATGCCCATCATAAAACGCATGTGTTTGGGGTGCTTGGCCCCCAGCTGATGGCGATTTGGAAGATCTCTGGAGAAGGTGTGTTTCTGAGGGTGGATTTAGGGGTGTTATCCCCAGCTCCTCAGATGCTGTTTTCCTTCTGCTATGCAGAGGTGGTTTTCAGCCTCTGCTCTTGCCAATCTTTCCCTTGTCACTGTGATGCTTCCCATGATGACTATAAGCAAAGAAGAAACAAAGAAAGAAAGAAAGAAAGAAAGAAAGAAAGAAAGAAAGAAAGAAAGAAAGAAAGAAAGAAAGAAAGAAAGAAAGAAAGAAAGAAAGAAAGAAAGAAAGAAAGAAAGAAAGAAAGAGAGAAAGAAACTTCCCTCTTTAGCTAGGAACTTCCCTCTTTTTAGCTCTTTCCTCTTTTTTCCTCTCTTTTTGGTCTGGTGCTTTGTCCCAGCCATCAGAAGATAACTACCACACCTGCTTCCTTTTTTTCTGTTCTCTTGTTTCTACCAAATCATTAATCAAATCTCATAACTTAGCTTTCTCTGTGTCCATGATAACTTGGACAAGGACCTGAAGTTTAGGGTTCAGGAGTTTTGGGGGACTCCTGTATCTTAATGGAGGTTGAATCCCCCCTAGCATTCCAATGCTACAACACTAACACATTGAAGGACTATAGAATTAACAATAGAGATGGTTGGCTTATAAACTGAGTTGCTTCTACTGTATCCACCTCACAAAAGTTCCAGACTGATGTTTAGAGAATTCAGGAAAACAGGCCTTTCAAGCTTGGCCTTCCACAAAAAACCCAGCTTCCCATCATTTGCTGCTAACCACAAAATCTCATAAAGCAAAGTACAGAAAGGGACTGAAACTTGAATGTTTTTTGATATTCTCAACATGGTTGGGATTAAAATCTGGCTGTCTTCCTTGACTCTGCAATCTAGTGGTTTATTTTTAACATGTGTCATCGGCTCTTGGAATCAGAATCAAGCTGTAAAAGGAGCTGGGAAGCTGGCTCAGTGAGGAAAGCGTGGGGACCCGAGTTTGGATCCCCAGAACACATGTCAATGAACTCAACAGATGAGCATCTGTGACAACACTGTCCCTCACTCATAGAGCATTCTGAGAAAACAGTTTGTGCAAACAATAGCATCTTTTCAAACTATACTAGAACTTGCTAGCCTATTCCCTTAGCTCCTGACTCCTGAGACCAATGGATTCTTGCTGGACTTCAATGGTGGTGGGCTCTCAGAGATCCTGCCCACCCTCTGTGAAAAGTTTTCTTTACATGGGCGGTGTGATGCTAACCAGAGTGCCTCCCAGATTCAAAAACATCTAAAAGAAAACACAGTAGTAAGAGTTTAAAAAAAAAAGTGTCATACTTCAGTGAGAAAGGGCATCACAAAAGACATAAGGTTGTTGAATCAAGATCCAGGTCCCTGAGATGGACTACATTCCTGTGAGTTGTTGGCCAGAGAAGCCTCCAAAATGGAAATGTTTTTGATTATATGCCAGAGCTAGATGGTAAGGTACTGTTGTTAAAGATATCTCATGCTTTGGTCATAGGACATGGAGAAAGCAGGCTTCTCCATGAAGGAAAGAAGAAAGGTAGGCTTTTATTTATTTTTATTTTTTTCAATTGGCAGTCAGTCAAGGGCAAGGCTCATGGAGAACAAGGGAGATGCCCCCTGACTGCTTTGGCAGAAGTAGACCTGGCATCTGATCAAGTCTCACCAGAGATGGCGGCAAGCAACACTTCCTTGACAGCATTTCCTGTTTCTTCCTCAGCCTAGCACACTTGGCTGGCCCCCTCCCGGTCAGCCCCTTGAGTCCATGAACCCCTTACACCCCTGAGCCTGGTGGCAAGATCCATCCTAATTGGGGTTCCTTTATCATAACAGGGGGTCTCCTATCTCAGTCGTCCCTGCGGTGGTTTTCCTCCCGAACACTAGTGTGTAAGTTTCCTCCTCTCTCAGCCTTGGAGAGTGGGGAGACTCTTGTTAATTACCTGGGCTATTTTTCTGCTTGCTTCTTATATGCATTTGTTTTCAGATGTTTTCTCTCTCTGTTAGTTGCATGGTTTCCCTCTAAACTCTGGGTTGGCCACATATGTACTAACTCCCTCAGCTCTCTTGGATGCTCCTCCCCTGGCAGGGGAATCTCTTGGTCCCTGCTTGGATATACTTTCTGGCTCTGCTAGCCCTTCTGCATGAATGATCTTTGATCTCTGAGTCCTTCACTATTTCCTAATCCTTTCTGGTCTTTTATGGGATCTTTAGCTGTGCCTTTCTCCTCTGTGTGTGTGTGTGTGTGTGCGTGTGTGTGTGTGTGTGTGTGTGTGTGTGTGTGTGTGTGCCTCCTGTGTGACCCCTGGAGATTGCTTTGTGATGGAGAATCTCCCCATCTCCCTTCTCCCTTTCCAATGGGACTAGGAAGAGAATTCTCTGGTTAGAGTCTTTCAGCCAGCCTCCTCCCTAGATCCTAATTTCCCCTCGATAAACCTCATAATTCATAATGTCTCCTTAAGTAAACTTAATAATTCACAGTTTACCCAACTTGCTGTCTTTTTTCCTCAATTCCTCATTAAAACAGATAAGAACCTAAAGGTTGAGGTTCACAAGCCTGGGGGATACCCTGAGCCCCAAGATCCTACATCACTTAACTGTGGTAGATGCTCGCTTCATATGGGCTGGCTTTTGTAGCTGGAAGGCACTGTGCAGGCTGCTGGGGAAGAATGGGCATCAGCAATCTTGCTCAGGAATGGACCCCATATGCTTTAGTACCAAGATGCCAGGCAAGATATGCCCGCTGGGCTCAGTGGCACAGGCTCTTGCTGCTGCAATGAACTTTCTGATTGGATTGATGGTCTACATCATGAGAGGGAGTTCATGTCTGGTGCTGTAAATTTGATCAAAAATCTTTGGCTGGAGAGGTCCTAGGCTGCAGTGGAGACCAATTACTATTTTGTTAAATGGAAGTGATGAATCTGTTAAGTTTCCTTCTAGACATATGTGATACCCATCGAGTATCACAATTACCGCAGCTGTCTTCCTTGCTTGTGGAGGGCTTCTTACATTTATGTGCTGATGACCAGACTGGTTAGAATGCTGGGAACATGTGGCTACTAAAGAGACATGGCTGCCCAATGCTCTAAAATGAGAATAATACCCATCCAGAGTCTCAGGGAACTTGTGGAAGAAAGAATGGAAGAGTCAGAGGATTGCATGGCATTTTATCTTCCAGGATTGCTTGATGCCATCTTGGAGTAGAGAAGGCTCTGGCCAGGTAGCCATGGGAACCTTGGAGCAGAAAAATTCAGTAACACGCAGATCTATGGTAATAATAGTGGAGCTACAGACAGTCCATAGTAGAAGGAGGAGGAGGGGTCATAGGAGCCTCATATGGGATTCCAGCTATTGTCCCCCTCCTCCATGACTGACTGCAAATGACCTTAGAAGCTTGAGAATACAAGAAGTACTGGGTTAGCTGAAAGGGAATTCCATGTTTCAGCATCAGTGAAGTTGTCCTCAGGATGGTGTTGGAATGGGTAATGCTGCCTGTGCTCCTGTAAGTGACCTCTCCTTAAAATCTGGAAGTAACTCCACAGAGCCCATTCAGTATGCCAATTGAATATTATGCCAATAAAATTGTTACTTTTTGGGCTGGAGAGATGGCTCAGCGGTTAAGGCACTTGCCTCCAGTGCCTAAGGCCCCGGGGTTCAATTCCCCAGGACCCACATAAGCCAGACCCACAAGGCGGTGGTCCTGGTGCTTTCTCTCTCTCTCTCTCTCTCTCTCTCTCTCTCTCTCTCTCTCTCTCTCTCTCTCTGCTTGAAAATGAATAAATAAAAATATTTTAAAAAATTGTTACTTTCGTGTATCAATGGTGCCCTCTCTGGGGTGAATGGACATGCTAGCTTCTTCCTAGAGAAAAAGTTTCTTTCAACACATGCATCCACCATACACACACACACACACACACACACACACACACACA